>VOPJ01002375.1:0-33810 GCA_014673585.1 Semibalanus balanoides
TGCTGAGAGCCACCTCTGTCTGGTAATAGTCTGAGCTTACCGTGCTGAGAGCCACCTCTGCCTGTTAATAGTCTAAGCTTACCGTGCTGAGAGCCACCTCTGCCTGGTAATAGTCTGAGCTTACCGTGCTGAGAGCCACCTCTGTTCTGGTAATAGTCTGAGCTACCGCTTGCTGAGAGCCACCTCTGCCTGTTAATAGTCTAAGCTTACCGTGCTGGAGAGCACTCTTGCTCTGGTAATGAGGTCATGAGCTTAACCGGCTGAGAGCCACCTCTGGCCTTGGTAATGTCTGAGCTGTACCGTGCTGAGCAGCCACCTCTGCCTTGGTAATAGTCTGAGCTTACCGTGCTGAGAGCCACCTCTGCCTGGTAATAGTCTGAGCTTACCGCGCTGAGAGCCACCTCTGCCTGGTAATAGTCTAAGCTTACCGTGCTGAGAGCCACCTCTGCCTGGTAATAGTCGTAGACGGTAGCCGTGGCCGGTTTGACGCCCTCCACCTCCTGCTCCCGCTGCACCACCATCTCCAGACAGCGGGGCCGGCTGTCCAGCGAGTCGAAGTAGAACACCACCTTGTTCTTGGACACCTCCCACCGCTTCAGGTCTGGAGCGCGACGCAGCAGCCGTCAGTGGAGTCACCACCAATCGCCCACGGGCCATACATACACTCTCACAGAGCGTAACTTTGTGAAAATCATGGAGTTGCACTTAGTTGTTAGGTAAGCCCATTTTCTACCACATCTCGTCATAGGGCCGTAGTGTTTTTAATTCCAAAATACTGGGCGTTTAGCTACAACCCCTTTCGTATAAGTTACACCCATGCACTCTCATACGTACCTATGCACATACGGAAATAATGGCTGAAACGTAGTATTAAAATTGTGAAAGCCAAAGATACAAACCAGCAAAACAAGCCAAACATTTGATACGTAGCACATGCACATTGCACACTGTAACACAACATACTGGAATCATATCAAATCACTTCACTTACCCAATTCAGTATCTTTCTTCAAAGTCTCCAGACTTCCTTTGTTAGGGATGAATCCACTGACCATTTCAACTTCTACCACAACCATGTTGGTCTCTCCAGGCTTTTGGTAACTGACGCAAGTTTCTGTAGATGAAGAACATCGCGATAATATTGCAAATAAGCACATATGTACAATTACAGTGTACAACACAATGCATACATGTCTGTCATGAGGGAGTCTGTCGATTTGAAAGCAGGCAAAATCATCGAAACGATCATCTGGACCAATACATGTTTTCATATACCATAATATATCTATATGGCCGATATATTTTAGATAATGCAAGCAAGAGTAAATCTGCACCTATTGTAGTTGCTTTTCCTTGAGCCCCGTCCCAGTTAACAGCTGCACCGGTATACATTTAGCTAATAATATAAGTGTGTTTGGACGGTGGACAGTGACCAAGCAATGGACACCCGCGCACAAGGACTGCACACCTGCACTAATATTACAGCTAGGGAGTGCTGCCTGCTTACCTATGATGTGCTTCAGACATGACTTCTGAGATGGCTTCGGTTTGGATTTGACTGAGATGCTAAGTGCTTCACTTGGGTCAGTATCCTGAACATTGTACTTCAAAACAGCCTGGCAAAAGAAACACAGACACATTCGAACAAAAATTCCAAAGTTTCACAGCTTTCGGTTAATATTTCACCGAAAAACTGAAACCCATTTGGCATTTATTAGAGTTCAGGAACACATTTTGCGCCGACCCAGATAATCATGATCTAAATTTGACTTAAAATCAACTCATTTAAATAGAGTTGGTTTGTCTGCAACTACGAAAGATGATAAATGATTATGTGAGTCGGTTGCTTTTCTCTTGAGTCGATGGTGACCAAGATCTCAGGAACATAGGAACGCCATAAAGTGTGTGTGTGTGTGGGGGGGAGGGGGCAGTGACATTTGATCTGGTCTCGAGAGCATCCCCCAGGGACGTAGCCAAGGGACGGGGAAGGTACGGGGTTCATGGTTCTCCCCCGCCCCCTGAGCAGACCAGTTAAAACTAGATAAAACGCGATTCTGCTGACGACCCGACCCAGAAAAAGCATTTTTTAATTTCATGGGTGAATTAATTTCCCAGAAGGGGTAAGATCATACTGAGTTGACGGAAGCCTTGGTTCAGACACCACCCACTGTACTTAACTTGTGATAAGTTATGGTGACATCCCGTACTATGACCCGCCACTGACTGACCTGGACCAGGGCGCAGCCGGTGCCCGCGGCCTCGATCTGCACCTGACCCGGCAGCTGTGTGACGTCACGACTCTGCATCAGCAGCCGATTGGTGGGCGTGACGCTGATGACGTCATCCAGGTCAGCCTGGTCTCTGATTTGCAGCCTGAGGTTGGATAGACTGGAGCGAGGCAGTGATGCTGAGAAGGCGGCCATAGCCTCCAGAGCCAGCACGGTGTCCTGGGGATAACACTCTGATCAGCATTTAACGTATGCAGCAGACCAGACTGGTCCAAGGAGTACCTTGACGTAAGCCCTGCATCCGGGTAGGAACAGATCAGTTTTACCATGTTTAATTCGAAAACATTTTGTTTGCATTGAAAATAACTTCAAGCATTATGGTGATTCTGATTCACATAATTTAAAGGCGGAAATATTTAGGACTATTTCTAATATGACATAATCACTCGAGGTTCAACATCATGGTGGTGCCAACCCAATGTGTAAACGATTGCAGCGACTCGCCTGTGTGGAGACGAATCCTCCGCGGCTGTTCCTCTGTTCGTTGATCCAGCGCACAGCAGCGAGAGCGTCTCCGAAGTGCTGCTTATCCCCGGCCTGCCTCAGTTGGTCCATGGTGAGGATGTTGTACGCTCCCATCTCCACACTCAGGGCTTTGTTCTCCTCAGATTCTAAGGCAAAGGCGGCAGGCAGAACATTGGTTGCGATTAGAGACAGCAACACCAGCTAGTACATATTCAACCCGCGCGGCGCTGGGGTCACCAGCCGAACGCACGGCGCTGAGGGGGGTTAGTTGTACCGCCTCGTATCTTCCGAACCAATATGACCGCAGCGAGACACGCAAGGTGGTGACCGAAAGCTCGCCATGAGGTGTATCTAAAGCATATACGCGAAAACTCGTGTTTAAATAAAGTCCCATGCCAGGTTTTGTTTTACAATACTTTTCATCTTTATACTTTTATTGAGAGTATTATCGCACAACATGCTCTAAAGGATAGGTATAATATATCTCCCGCATTAAAGACAGCGTGCCTACTCTTTTTGAATGTCAAATATATTTGTATTACAGTAAGCAGCGTCAATTGAAATTCCCTGCATGAGTATTGCGACACCTCGACACGCCACGCAGCGGTGATGTTAAACCTCTCCTAGTGGTGGACGAACTTCCGCAATACGCCCGGCTGATGCGTCATTTGAAACCCCCTGCATGAGTATTGCGACACCTCGATACACCATGCAGCGGTTATTACTGGTGTTCAGTTATACCTATACTCCCCATGCAGCGGTGATCACGAATATTCCGGTAAACCTCTCTAGTGACAATAAAAACACCTCCCAGTCGACGTAATTTAGGTTGTATGGGCATCACACGGGCTAGGGGTGGCGTGGCGCACCCTAGCCCGTTTGACGTGGCGCAGGTGTTGATTTTTTGTGAGCGAGGGATGGCGATATTTACCTACCCCACCCCTCCCCATCAACAGCGTTTGACTGAGACCCCTCCCCAGTCAATGGCGTTAACAACCCTCTAACCACTACATCTCACCTGAGTTCTGCCAGAACATCTGTCCTTCGGCCTTGGTTGCTCTGTTCTTCAGCAGGGCCAAGCCGTCGCGGGCCTCCGTCGTGTGCCCAGCCAGAGCCCTGGCGTAGGTCCTCAGGGTGAGAGTGTACAGGTCTATATCGGAATCCTGCGCCAGACAAGGCTGGTCAGTCATGTCACACACACACACCACAGATTCATGATCGCCTCGTGATAATCATGTGTGTTAGCCCCACCTTTCCATGTGTTGTAGTACCACCACATGGGCTAGCACAAGGCCTAACCTCTTTAAACCCACATGGAGCCCAAATGGTTTGCGTTGTACATGTCCTTTCCATGTCTACATGCGTCCACCTAGCCAATAAGTAAGGGCCCAATTCTTCCTTTGTCCTTTTCCATGTTTTATGCTCATATCAGCCCACGTAACCCATCCTAAACGTATCTCGCGTAACAGCATGGCTGTATTACACGGGATGTTATAGTCTGGCCACCCAATACAACTTACTCAAATAAATAGCATTGCCGTGTTGCTCTTAACACGTATACTAGTGACACAAAGCCTGAAATATGCTTCAATCAAAAGCTAACTCTGAAATCCCACCTCAAACAGCTAACTCACACCGTGCCGAGGGTCGGGGGTCGGAAGCCCCCTAAAGGCTTTCGAAGATGCATCGCCGTTTTGGGACGTGTGATTGTGCTTCAATTACCCACATTATTAAAAATTTTTTGACATCCAGTCAGCTCAGTCAGTCACTAGGCCAGGTCAACGTGGATTCACTTCCGAAAAGTTTGTGATCGTATCACAGCCACAGTTTGGACCAATGAGTTCAAACTTGTATTTTTAATTGATAAGTCTGTAGTATTTACCATTCGTTTATGCTGTTTTTCATATCGGTGCAGCCATGG
Source organism: Semibalanus balanoides (assembly GCA_014673585.1). Classification (NCBI taxonomy): domain Eukaryota; kingdom Metazoa; phylum Arthropoda; class Thecostraca; order Balanomorpha; family Balanidae; genus Semibalanus; species Semibalanus balanoides. The sequence goes on from VOPJ01002375.1 coordinate 4,675, forward strand.
TCAGGTGAATTTCTTGACAATCCAATTACAAGTCATAAGTCAATGAGAAAATATACAAATACTTATTTTCAGAGAACCATTGCACCATTAGATGTGATCAATTTTTTTCAGAATCATGTTATTTTAGCTCAATCTTTATGACTCTGGTTCAATTGTTCCTCAATGACCTCCACAAGGTCAGCTGAGGTGATCTGAGGATGCCAGCACTTTTTTGCCAACAACTCTTGATATAATAAGAATCAAGGGGTATTGGCAAAAAAAAACATGCGAATGACACCACTGAGTTCGTACCGCAGAGTTGGGTCGCCCTATGTGCAGCATATGTTAACTAGATTGCCAAATGACCATGACCTGAGGTAAAATTTCAAAGTTGACTTAACCCAGTTACCATTAATGTGTTTCGAAGTGCCTTGACGAAACAAACACGATGGTGGTAAAAATGATGTCTCTTTGTACAAACGATAACAAGTTATTAACGAAAACCTTTTTGAAAGAAAATGCAATCGTGACCTTTCCTGACCTCTGGAGACTAAATGTTGACCTGAGCGAAAATTGACCTAAGCGATTGCATTTTATAGAGCTTTTTATTACTTTTTACCGCTTGTTCCGAGCACCGGTATGGTGCGTATCAGAGACTCATTGCGATGTTTGGGAAATATAACTATAAACAGTCCCCAGCGGAAGCAGTAGGTAAAGCACAAACCGTGAGTCAGTGCGTAAACTGACCTGATGAAGACAGTTGAAGGCATAACGCAATGTGTCGTTGTTCAAGGTAACGGACGACCGTAAAAGCGCAATGGTGACAAACGCCGTGAGAGCCTGCTGACCTCCTGAAGACACGCCTCCCTGCAACGTGGATAGGGTGTGACTAACGGGAACAGGCGACATGTCCATCAACAAACGAAGAATGGTCGAATATACGGCTTGACACAGGTATTCAGAGATAACGGAAGTTAGTTTTTACGCTCGTCGTGGATATATGAAATCAACGGAGCCCAAATGATTTATGCTTCGAAGGTAAGAAGCGCTTAAGATTGGTGTGACACGTAACTTGTAATACTTTTTATTTTTCGTGTGCCTAAAAATATATGTAATTCATCCATCAACCACAACATCATCGTCGTTGGCGAAAGACTAAGAGACGGTCTGAATAATTTAACCTCTTCATTTGTCTTCTCGGGAAGGCGGGATGAAGCAAGTCCCCACATCAACTCCTGGAGCACTGCAATACGCGACGCACCTTCATTTCCTTGTTAGGAACCTGCTATTGTCGGGAAGCAGCCATCCCGCGTCTGCTTTGACTCAATCCATCTGACGCTGGCGACCAGGTCGTCTTCGTCGATGAAGATGAACTTCTTGGCGTCTCCAAACGACTTGACGACGAACGCTGTCAACCACATGGAGCCGGAGCTGTCCGAGTTGCCAAAGGCAGAGTAGGACTTGTCGTCATGACGGTATGTCAGCTCCCTCTGATAACCTGTGACAATCAGCAGACGGTCAGCTCAGCATACGGTCAGCAGACGGTCAGCAGACGGTCAGCAGACGGTCAGCAGACGGTCAGCAGACGATCAGCAGACGATCAGCAGACGGTCAGCAGACGGCCAGCAGACGGTCAGCAGACGGCCAGCAGACGGTCAGCAGACGGTCAGCAGACGGTCAGCAGACGGTCAGCAGACGGTCAGCAGACGGTCAGGCAACGGTCAGCAGACGGTCAGCAGACGTCAGCAGACGGTCAGCAACGGTCAGCAGGACGGTCAGCGACGGCAGCAGGAACGGCAGCAGGACGGTCAGCAGGGACGGTCAGCAAGACGGTCAGCAGACGTCAGCAGACGGTCAGCAAGACGGTCGCAGACGTTCAGCAGACGGTCAGCAGACGTCAGCAGACGGTCAGCAGGACGGTCAGCAACCGGTCAGCAGACGGTCAGCAGCACGGTCAGCAGACGGTCAACAGGGACGGTCAGCAGACGTCAGCAGACGGTTCAGCAGACGGCAGCAGACGGTAGTTCAGACGGTCAGCAGACGTCAGCAGACCGTCAGCAGACGGTCAGCAGCGGTCAGCAGACGGGTCCAGCAGTACGGTCAGCAGACGTCAGCAGACGGTCAGCAGACGGTCAGCAGACGGTCAGCAGACGGTCAGCAGACGGTCAACTCAGCAGATATATCCTGTCAGAGCAGGGCTACAGTGTGCTGCCGTTGTTTTTGTTATTGGATGGTGGTAGCTGCAACCTGAAGACAAATACAAATATGAGAGAGATACGCGGTCAGCCGCTTGCAAGTGACGTTCATTCTGTCCAGATAGCATCGCAGAGCCAAGTCGCGTGGTATGAGGCACAAAGGAATTTTAAACACATTCAAGCACAACCTCATACACCTAAATGCTTAATTTGCATGTGCTTCAAAGCAAATGCCTTTTGCACAAGTCAATCGTTGCATTTCACAAGCATGCCATTCATATATACCTGATTTCATGTGCTTGATGAGCTTTTCTTTGAGAGTCTCTGTGAGCTCGTCGACTGCGATGAGGTACTTCATGACGTGGATGTTGGGCGTAAAGAGCACCATGTTCTGCTCCCCACAGCCGGTTGGCTGACGCACCAGCGACTCCAGGTTCTGTGCAAGGAGGAGGCGACATATCCTTGAACAATATCGACATCAGCGGCTTGTCTCGGATTACGAACTCAAGGACAAAGTGTGAATTCAGGTTTTTGCATTCTGCAAGTTATTCTGGAGAACATTTCACCGGAAAACCTCCATATTACTGATAACATCTCAGGATAAATATGATCAGGGTCACATTTCTTGCATATGCATTTGTCTGAAATATCAGTACAGAAGTGTACTTATGAAAGAATAAGTAGGAAAATGTATGCATGCTTAAACGTGAGCACTGCTTCACTGCTTATGGACTTCTTGATGTAAAGAAATAAGGAATTAAATCACAAATACAGGGGAAAATAGGCGAGGTTTACGGGTTCAATAGAAGCAGCTGCGACACAAATTTAGACACATCCGTGACCTTGTTCTCTCATCTTCAGATGACATGTGTCCTAAGGTCACTGCTTCTAGCATACACTCTATAACGTGTATCATGTCACAGCGTCACACCACCAGCACCGGATTGCCTAGACTGAGGGTAAGTTCGTCTGGACACTTAATTGTCGTCAAGCAGACAACAACAACAACACGTGTATTTTTTAGAATTTCAATAACAACAACAACAGACCATTGTCCGACAGAGTACGTACGTCAAGACTCGGTCCCAGCAGGTCGCCGACCACATGCACACGAGCCCGCTCCGAGCCGGGCACCAGGTCAGCCGGCAGGGTCAGCGGCCAGGTGACGATCAGGTCAGTTCCGGCTCCTCTCAGTTCATAGTTGTCCCCTGGAGGACACGGTCGCCGGGGTCACATGGAGCCCACTGTCCGCTCAAATGACAGTTCATCTAACGAAACTCCCTAGGTGCGCTGAATTTGTGCAACGATGTCAAAGAGCTAGGGATTGAGTGGGCCACGGGCGTCGCAGCTGGGTGTCGGGGGCACCTCCGAAATGTAGCTCCAGCCCTCTCAGATTCGCAGGTCAACACTAACCGTATGGGAGTGGGAGGGAGGGGGGAAAACAACTCCTATTCCAAATCCCCCACTCAAAATTATGTGGCGAAGCTCCTGTTTATGATACAGGAGGAAAACTTGCAAATGATGATAAGCTACCGAATTCTAGAACGTAGGCTGATTTATTGACTACTTACACAAAAGGCTGATTTTGCACTCAACACATTGCTTAAGCTGCTGACTTTGTAGGAGTGACAAGTTCATCAGCACTCACCTGTGCTACAAATGAAGCTGGAGTTGACAATTTCCCTCTCGAATCCCTCGGGCTCCACAAGAACCGGCCTCGTCACTGCATCGCTGTTGGAGATGGATAGGAAATCAAACACAGCGTCATGGAATGTGCAACTCCATGGCATTTCAAGGACAGGCTCCTTGGCTTCCCAACCGCTCAGATAAAATAACAGAAGAGTCTGCAGTATATGATACCCCAACACAGGACTTGGATCCCATTCTCATTGGTTGTCAAAACATGCCTTTTTAACTGGCAAGGGCGGGCGGAGATTGAAAAAGCGTTAACACGAAATGTCACATTGGTGGATTAGTAAATTGGCCCAATCCCTTTAACGTCAATACGCCTTCAAATCTGGCTTCAACAGGTTGGGCAAAGTGCAAACGCATGGAAGATTGGACAATGGCCAAACAACTAGAAATGAGACTCAACCTACACTTAACTGTAACGTTCTGAAATGTTGCATAATGCCACATATATACAGCCACTACAGCCGCCCGGCGATCGTCGGCAGCATCGCACATAATCGAGCTGCATGCTGGTCGCACCTGAAGTGGAGGACGGTCTCGGGGCCGCAGACGGACGGGTAGTAGGGGTACACCTCTGCCACCGTGGTAATGTTGACGTCTCCGAGGGCGTCAGGACGCAGCTTGAACGGCACCACCTCGGTGGCGCCCGCCGGCACGCACATGGTCACCACCGGCGGCGTCATGGTGTCAAACTGCTCCGAGGCCACCAGCGTCAGTTTGACCTGTGGACCACGCCATACGTAAGGGGCCGGACAACGAGGTCAGTGTTTATCCCAGTCTGGTGACGATTGGCGGATCGGGGGCGCAGGTGGTATGACTGCACGACGAGGAAGCACCATTGCAAATGTGTCAAAACTACAATCCAACATGCTGCAAATAATGACTTTCGGCTCTTCAGCCAGACAGATGCTTTATCTGGATTGTCATTTGACGACTGAAAGCTTTTGTATGTCATAGTATGTGTGTCCGTTGTTCTGTTATGAGCTTTGCTGTATATGCGCGGCTGTACAGTGAATAATAGAGCTTATGTGCTTGGGAATGTTTATTTTTACATTTGTGTTACTTATATATTACACTTTTCATATTTGTTTAATACAAATTGTAAATAGCAGCTTGGCAAGAAGGCTATTGAAAGCAAGTGTTTAATTTAAGTGAAGATTTAAAGGAACACTGCCAACCTTCCAAAAAGTTCTCAATGTTACGCCTTTGTGGTGCAAAAATATGAAGTAATCGCTGGCTTGAACACGATTTATGACATTTGTTTTCTCACAACATTGCTCAATTTCATGAAAAATGCGTTTTAATATTTGGCTGAATGATCATATTAAGGAATTTTTGGAAAAAAAAATAAACCTTCACGAAGCCATAAGAATGGCTCGTGTATGGCTAATGTTTGCCAAAGGTTAAAACAATCGATGTATCACATTTAGTAAAGAGAGAATACGATAACATCGTTTCAGAATCCCATTCAAATACATTTGGGGACTTGGGGGATGTTACAGATGTCAAAAATCAAACTCGAATTTCTTCTGTGATTCGACCTCAGTGTTGTTTAACTTTATACCATGACATAATTGCAATGCCAAGCAGCCAAAATGGTATCTCAACTCAAATATATGTTAAGGTGGCAGTGTCCCTTTTAACATTATATTTGAGTTGAGATAGCCATTTTCCGTGCTTGGCATTGAAATTATGTATGGTATAAGTTGAAACAACCACTGAGGTCGAATCACACATAAATTTGAGTTAGGTTTTGACATCTGCAAAGTCGGGGTCCCCAGTGTATTTTAACGGGGACCCTGAACCGATGTCGTTGTCTCTCTTTTTCAAATGTTGATTATAGTCGACTTGTTTTACCTTTGGTCATACATTAGCCATACACTAGTCATTTATATGGCAGCGTGAAGGTTTTCTCTGTTTCCCAAAATACCTTCATATGACGTCATCAGCCCAAATATTAAAACCTTTTTTTAATTGAATTGACCACTGTTTGTGAGAAACAAATGTCATAATCGTGTTCAGCAGCAATCACTTCATATTAAGCACCACAAGCGGCGTACATTTGATAACTTTTGGGAAGGTGGCAGTACGTCCCATTTAGTAAGTAAGTACCGTAAGTAAAAATACGTCCCATTTAGTCTTAGTGCATCAAGTATCAGGAATATGATTTGACCAATAGGGTACATGGGAAGATTACCGATATTATGCGATCCCGGCAGCGTCTCGAGATTCGTGAACGGGGGCTGGGGACAATTACTGCAGTCCGCCCTGTACTCGTCTTGTTACATCTCCAGGCTCAACATGTCCGCCTTTCGATTTACGCGTCCCAAAACATGTCATATATTTTAGAGATGTTTTGAGCGTGACACACGAGTCGAGGCTGTAGATTTAACGGTCTGCAGACAGACGGGAGACGCAGGCTGCAAGTAGTGCAGGCTGGTGCAACAGGATGCCGAGCTTTCATAACATATTTTGATTATTGTTTAGTAAGAAGTCGTTATCGCTGTTGCCTAGCAGTTTTGTTTTCCAACAGCCGTTGGCTCCCAGGTTTTCATTTTGTAGTGACATATTAGCAGAGATTCAAGCAAGAACTCCGCTACGGTCCGAAAATTGGGGGAACCGAGGCATTCTGAAGTCAATTGTTTACATGCAACGCCCATAGGCGTAATATAAAAAGTCACAAAAATAGGGGGACACGTCCCCCCTTTGGCGGAGCTCATGGATTCAAGTTGAATGGCATTAATATTATGCTCTGTGATTGTCTCTTGTTGTGCGAAATCGCGGCGTCGTGCCATACCGGTAGGTCGTGCTGGTTGTAGTTGCGCACGGACACCTTGAGCACCAGCGTCTCTCCCCGTTTCACGGAGTAGGGCAGCGTGTAGCTGACGAAAGAAGGGCTGGAAGCTTGGTGAGGGACGCCGGCGCCCGGAGATGCCCAGGCCAGCGTCTCAGAGGTGCCAGACGGCACCAAGCCACCCATCGGTGATGGTGTCAGGACCTCCTTTTTCAGCGTCACAGTGCGGTCTCACATGCGTCATAATACAAGTTGTTGTGCTCCACACAACCAAGAACGCAAAACACACACACACACAATCACACATACAAAGAGAAACCCACATGCATGCATACCCTTTTGAACAATGCATGGATACTTTTATTTTGGCGAGCTGCCGTCAATGTCTACCACGAAGTGCCGTCAATGTCTATTGTCTACCACCACGAACTTAAGCACTACCACTCGCCTACTGCAACTAGTGGTCTGCTATTATGTGACTGATCTGACTGACCTGACTGTGGCTGTCATCCTGCTGCTGCGTGACTGACTGACTGATCTGACTGTAGCTGACAGTCTGCTGCTGTGTGATTGATCTGACTGTGGCTGCCAGTCTGCTGCTTATGACTGACTGACTGACTGACTGACTGACTGACTGACTGACTGACTGACTGACTGACTGACTGACTGACTGACTGAACTGACTGACTGACTGAACTGACTGACTGACTGGACTGACTGACTGACTGACGACTGACTGACTGACTGACTGAACTGTCTGACTGACTGACTGACTGGACTGATGACTGACTGACTGACTGACTGAACTGACCTGACCTGCTGACTGACTGACTGGACTGACTGCTGACTGACTGCTGACTGACTTGACTGACTGACTGACGACTGACTGAGCTGACTGACTGACTGAACTGACTGACTGACTGAACTGAACTGACTGACTGATCTGACTGAACTGACTGCTGACTGACTGACTGAACTGACTGACTGACTGACTGACATGACTGGACTGACTGACTGACCTGACTGAAATGACTGACTGACTGACTGACTGGACTGACTGACTGCTGTACTGACTGACCTGACTGACTGACTGACTGACTGACTGACTGACGACTGACTGACTCTGACTGACTGACTGACTGCTGACTGACTGGACTGACTGACCTGACTGACTGACTGACTGGCTGGCTGGCTGGCTGACTGACTGACTGACTGACTGACTGACTGACTGACTGACTGACTGACTGACTTGACTGCGCCTGACTGGACTGACTGACTGACTGACTTGACTGACTGGACCTGAACTGCACGACTGACTGACTGACTGACTGACTGACTGACTGACTGACTGACTGACTGACCTGACTGTGTGCAGATCAAACAGCCACGTCTCCGGGAAGTAGGTGCGCACAGAGTCTGGCACTGCTGAGGGCTCCGGGGTCGGAGAGTCTGGGACTGGTGCTGCTGTCTGGGCCACACGAGCACCAGAACCAGCCGCAGCCATACCTGGCATAGGAAGAGCAGCTGGAACGTGCAAATAGCGAGTCATGTCTGCATCACGCTTCATGGTAACACCTATTCTGTTTTGTATCATTCGGATTTTCTCCCAGAGGTATTTAATTCTTGTGAATCATATGCACCAAGATTAAATGCGTCATATTTGAGTTGTGCAAATAGGTATATCTAAGTTGAAGAGTCAGCAGCATCAAGCATGTTAACCGTAAACAATATTTCAAACTAGCAGTGATATTTTAATAAGCTACATAACAAACTCAACTTATATAAATTGATTATAACGTGAAGAGTAGCAATATTTAAACTAACAAATATTGTGCTTTCTATTATCGGAAACTAATACAGCGACACAAACACGCAAACAGTTGAGAAGAAAGGAATCGCTACCATAACCGGGCTGTTAACATGCATTTGTAGTAATGCAATGTTCATGGCTCATGCAATGTTAGTAGCAGGTGACTTTTTCGGGAAGATTATAAGTATGTCATAGCAAAGAATTTCTGGCTTTCAAACATTTTGATGTACAACGCTAAAATAGTAGCACCATTTTGCTAAATTCTAACTTGACTGAAATGACATGCCTTAATTGTACATGGGCGGGCCTAGTGCATGCTTAATATATAATGTTAAAGGGGTAAATGCCTACCAACTTGGTCATCGTGAGTGGTTTTGACACTGAGTACTGTAAGAACAAGATTTTTCTGAATTTTAGCGATATACCTTCATTTCCCAGATTCACTTTGGTTGCTGAGAATATTTAAGGTCGCCAAATCTCACAATACTGGAAAGTACTTAATTTATCGGATGGTCGCACAAGAGAGCTTTCGCTACTAGATGAGCATTGCTCTTAAATTAACAAATCACGCTAGCTAAATTTTTTAGCTTCTGGCCAAAATCGAAAAACAACTCGTGAGCACTGATGAACAAAGCTGCCGAACAGATTTTGCGATCAATGAAACAAAACCTATACATTTCTCATAAAGGGTTTGTTTTTACGTCTTTTACTGTATACGCGCACCATTATAGGCTAACATCTTCGCTACTCTGTTTATAGTGACGATCGTTTATGAGTTTTGAAACAACACAAGTCAAAAACAGAATCATAGTAAAAATTCGAACTGAAGGGGCCTTCCAGGAACGTGGAATTGTATCGTAACCAATAAATCAAAGGCAAAACTTCTTACCGTAAGAAAAATATATTTGACATTTCAAAAGAGTAGGCACACTCCCTTTAAGCATAACAAATGTGCGTGCATTTAATGCGGCCAGGACAATGTGAGGGAGGCACTATCGTTGGAATTCAACATGTTTCTTCGCATCGCGTGTATAATGCATGGCACTGCGATTTACACGTCAGTCAGCAATCTCGACGGAACATCAAAATCGTTTGCAGCTATCACTGTCAATAACACCATGCTCCAGAGGCACACATCACCTGTTTCATAATCACCATGCTCGAGCACACATCACTGTTTCATAATACCATGCTCAGAGCACAGCTGTACACTATGCCATTGGACCGGATCATACACAGCTGAGCGAGGACATGTCCGTCGCCGCGGTCCGTCGGGGCGGAGGCACGAGCCATGACAGTGGCGGAGGCTGCGCCACACAGGCGGTGGAGTGCAGTGTGCAGCGGCCAGCGCTAGCTCTCGCCACTAGCTCCAGACAGGAGAGGAGTCACGCCAGCCGGCTGCACTAGAGCCCTGAGCAGCAGCCAGCCAGCCCAGCCAGCCGCTTCCAGCGACATCACGACAGCGGTCTCCACCGCAAGACGCGGTTCCCGCCCGGGAGCAAGCGGAGTTGGTTCAGCCCACGGACCAGACAGGCTGGAAAAATCTGTGTAACTAGCCGCCGACGGGTTCGCTGCCACTGGCCATCATATCGGAGAAAGCGCTGCGCATCAGCGGACAGGGCTGGTGCGGGTCGCCGCAGTCCCAATGGTCCGGGAACTGCCACTCGACACAGGGACGTGCCTCTAGCGACACGTCCGACAGCACCAGGCCACCTCCGTCCTGATGACAGCAGCCCGACGTCAGGGAACGTCCATCGATGACAAGGTTCGTATGGTGCTCACCTGTCCTAGGGACACGTCCATGGTAGCTCCACTGTCCTTGGGATACTTCCAATGATAGCCACTGGGTCCCTGGGGACCACGTCCCATGGTAGCCCACTGTCCTGGAAGATACTTCCCATGGCAGCCACTGTCCCTGGGGATACTTCCAATGGTAGCCACTGTCCTGGGGATACTTCCCATGATAGCCATTGTCCTGGGGATACTTCCCATGGTAGCCACTGTCCTGGGGACACGTCCCATGGCAGCCACTGTCCTTGGGATACTTACCATGGTAGCCATTGTCCTGGGGATACTTCCCAGGGTATCCACTGTCCTGGGGATACTTCCCAGGGTAGCCACTGTCCTTGGGATACTTCCCATGGTAGCCACTGTCCTGGGGACACGTCCCATGGTAGCCACTGTCCTGGGGACAAGTCCCATGGTAGCCACCGTCCTGGGGATACTTCCCAATGGTAGCCACCGTCCTGGGGATACTTCCAATGGTAGCCACTGTCCTGGGGATATTTCCAATGGTAGCCACCGTCCTGGGATACTTCCAATGGTAGCCACTGTCCTGGGGTTACTTCCCATGGCAGCCACTGTCCTGGGGATACTTCCAATGGTAGCCACTGTCCTGGGGATACTTCACATGATAGCCACTGTCCTGGGGATACTTCCTATGGTAGCCACTGTCCTGGGGATACTTCCAATGGAGTCACGTGTCCTGGGATACTTCAAATGGTAAAAGCACACTGTCCTGGGGATACTTCCAATGGTAGCCACTGTCCTGGGGACACGTCCCATGGTAGCCACTGTCCTGGAGATACTTCCCATGGCAGCCACTGTCCTGGGGACACGTCCCATGGTAGCCACTGCCCTGGGGATACTTCCCATGGTAGCCACTGTCCTGGGGACACGTCCCATGGTAGCCACTGTCCTGGGGATACTTCCAATGGTAGCCACTGTCCTGGGGATACTTCCCATGGCAGCCACTGTCCTGGGGAAACTTCCCATGATAGCCACTGTCCTGGGGATACTTCCCATGGCTGCCACTGTCCTGGGGACACGTCCCATGGCAGCCACTGTCCTGGGGATACTTCCCATGGTCAGCCTTTTCCACTGTCTGGGGATACTTCCAATGGTACGCCACTGTCTGGGGATCTTCCCCCTGTAGCCACTCGCTCGTCCTGGGTGAATCTCTTCCTATGGTAGCCACTGTCCTGGGGATTAATTCCGCTAGGTAGCCACTGTCTGGGGATACTTCCCAGGGTAGCCCACTGTCATTTAGCCCTGTCTCATTAACAATTTAACCCCCGTCAAAATTCACGAAATATTTGGCAGACCCGTTCCCCTGATATTTTCACATTGATTGGTGACTCAAAGTAGAGATCTAAAAGCTCTACATGGGGCGGCTAAACCCATGGCCGTCCGAACCCCACGGCTAATGGGGTGGGCCGGACTGGAAAATCTGTAGACCATGGCTATGCTACGTCTGTGGCTTGCACCTAGGTTACCAATATTTTTTCATCAAAATTCTTAATCAAACCAATTAATGTGAAGGAAAGCCTTGGTATGTTTGCCATAACGTGACTGAAATAGACACACAATCAATTAAATGAACAATATTACCTGGGGACTGCGCGTACTACCGACCGGTAGTCCGCGTTGAGTACCCGGTAATATGTGTTTATGAATTTGATTATACAAAGAAAACTAAGGGAAATTTCGCATTGTAAGAGCAATTAATTGTACATGAATTCATAAATTTTCAATTGATACAAAAAATGTCTGGGGAAAGCCGTGTTCCTAGAATTAATTACCCAAAACGCACGAAATATTACTGGGTACTACCGGGTACTACCTGGTAAAAATAAACAATATAGGGGTCTGGGGCATAATTTTGTAATTTTTGCATTTCGAATTTAGCGCATTTTAGATCTGACACTGTTCACGTGACATAGCTCTAACAATGGCCTAAAACCCATCCCCTATTTAAACCAAACGCCCCAATCGCCCCAATCGCCACAAACGTCCCAAACGCCCCAATCTCCCAGTGAATAAAATCCTTCGTGAAAATGGCTAATAGGAAGCAAGTACAAATTCAGTTCCAGGTTTGTTTTTTCGTCTGTCCCAAAGAATCCGAAGCATTCAACATACAGTATTATGGAAACCATAAATTTGATGCTAGTCACAAATTAATTACTTTTTTTAAAGCTTTGTAATGTTGCACGTTATCGCTTATATTCATATTTAACTGTTATTAAACCAGGGGGCGCTAAATTAATCACAGTGATGCGAATTGGCCCCTTTTCCAACGCAATCTCCTTTCTTGCCCACTTTTTCCCGCTCTTCGACCGTAGCTAAGCGAATAGATAAAATATTCCTGATTTCTTGTTTGCTTGGACTGGAATGAATTTTGAACTTTACGTACGGGTCATTATACCGCTTAAGATTGTAAATATCGTTACTTTTATCGAATTATACGGGTGTAATGACCCATAAAACATGTATCGCATGAATTCCGTAGAGATCTCGCCAAAAGTGAGTTTTTGTGACCTGACCTTTAAGCTCAAAATCTTATTTATGGTAATGAGGAATATGCATATATTATATCTTTGCGAGCTTTTGTGCGATAGTAGTTGTAAGTAGAACGCTTTGAATGGAACGCTAATGGGCGATTTACTCAAATAGCTTGATTTTTACCTGACCGTGACCTGACATGTGACTTTACATTAACAATTGAGGGTATGCGTTAGATTCATCTCATTGAGTGTTTTTGATCGCCCCCTTGCGTGCATCGTTGCTTCAGTCATTGGTTCGGAAGATAAGAGGGGGTAGACTCCCCTCAGCGGGGAGTGCTCGGATGGAGACCCCAGCGGGACGTGGGATAAAGCGGGACGCCGGATAAAGTTAAGCCGATATTTTGTAACTCGTGTGCATCTCACTGAGTATAGTGTGCAGTGGCGGCACTAAATTGGCTAGATACAAAGTTTTCGATTTATCTTGCACAGGAGAGGTAAACTTGATATAAAAGGTATCTAAAGGTTCAGGTTGACAGCTTTTGCATTATTGTTTTTTTATCTAGTGCAAACTTGTGTCAGGGGTCAATATTTGCCCCCTGTCGCTCCCTAGTCAATGGCAGTTTTGGTTGAAAATGTATTGCAAAACGCGGAGTTACCTTACATGGCCTTTTTTAGTTTTGAAGTCAGTGAACTTCCTGGCTTTGACGATCCCGTTTCCGTTGCGTGTGGTGATATCCGCTACAGTGAAACAGTAAAAACGAGCAAACTCCTGTCGTACAGGCAGTTGTAAGTTTTACTAGCTGAACAGAGGGCACGGCCTCCTTGGCAGTCAACCTTGCTCCATGTTTGAATATGTGAAAATGAAATAATTCACGTCAACGTTACCTCTATAGGAAACCTTCCGCAGAAGGAGTCCACATTCTGAGAGCCCTAAAAATATATTGCTGAAAGACGAAAATAATGCTCCCTCGATATTATGTTAACATATCCAAAAATATTGCAAATGCCCAGCCACGTAGTCAGGATTTTGCTCAGGGGGAGGGGCACGTCGGCAAAAATCACATTTTGTTCCTCAGCCATATGCTGCTGACCGGGAATGGGTGGTTTTCAGGGGGTAGGGTCGGGTTTTCAGAGTATCTCATTCTATCTAGTGTTAATTTATTTCGCTCAAGGGGGCCGTGCCCCTGCCCCTTGGCTACGTCCCTGCAAATGCCTAACGAACGGTGGTAATAACGGTCTCGTAACGTACCACCCTCCTGGATGTGTGCAGTAGGGTAGGACGTTGTCCTTGTTTGATTATGCAAAGCACATGTCCAAATATGTAACGCGTTTCCCTAATTATTGACACCGGATTTCTTCATTTGATACAGTGGCGTTCCAAGGGGGATCCTGGGAATCCTAGGCTCCCCTGAGCCCTCAAAAGGGCCCTTTTCCAGGCTCGCGGGCATTTTCGAGGCACGGCAGCTTTGAACGAAAAGGCGCGACGTGAACGCGCGAAGCGATAATATGGGCTCTATAAGAGTCCGAGACTCGTGAGCGTGATCTTGTAAGTTTAGAGCACTTAATTAGGGCTTTAAGCCGCCTCCAGGGCCTCTCTTTTAAAGACCAGAGGGCCCCTTAGGCGTTCCAAAGAGCCTTGTGGCATCTCAGAGGGGCACTGTCCCACCGTAGAAAGGACCCCTTATCGGGGTAAGAGGGGCCTGAACATCGTCGCTGGCGGCGTCCCTGTTCCAGCACAGAGGGGCCCCTGAACAGGTCGGAGGGCCCTCTGAGCATGTCGGCAAGGCGACAAAGCAAGCCAGCCGAGTCCCTTGCAGGTTAAACGGCTCTTCTTAGCAGGCTGGAGGGCCTTGACAGAAACCAGAGGGGCCTGGAAAGTTTGAAGGGTTTTCAGAGTATCTCATTCTATCTAGTGTTAATTATTTCGCTCAGGGGGCCGTCCCTGCCTTGGTACGTCCTGCAAATGTCGAGGTGTAATAAGCGGTTCGTAACGTACACCTCTGGGATGGTGTGCAGTAGGGTAGGACGTTGTCCTTGTTTGATTATCAAAGCACATGTCAAATATGTACGCGTTTCACTAATTATTGACACCGGTTTTTCATTGATACAGTGGCGTATCCAAGGGGGATCCTAGGGTCCTAGATACCCTGAGCCTCAAGGGCTTTCAGCTCGGCGGGCAACTTTTCGGGCAACGCGCAGCTTGACAAAGGCGCGACGGGTGAACGCGCGAAGCGCAGATTATGGGGTTATAAGAGTCGGAAGACTCGTGAAGCGTGATGATCTTTGTGAGTTTAGAGGCACTTAAAAGGGCTTTTAGCGCCTCCAGGGGGCCTTCTTAAAAGACAGAGGGTTAGGCGTTCAAAGAGCCTTGTGCAGCTCAGAGGGCGCCCTGTCAGACCGAAAGGACCCCTTGATCGGGTAAGAGGGCCCCTGAATCACGTCGAATGTGTCCTGTCAGCACAAGAGGGGCCTCCTGAACAGGTTCGGAGGGCCTCTGAGATGTCGGCAAGGCGACGCAAGCAGCCAGCAGCAGTCCTTGCCAGGTTAAAAGCTCCTTAGCAGCTGGAGGGGCCCTTGGACAGACCAGAGGGGCCTGGAAAAGTTTTGAAAGGGCTCTTTGCAGGTCAGAGGGCCCGTTGACTAGAAACCCAATGGCCTGATCGGTCAGAGGGGCCCCCCTGAACACGTCGATGGCCCGCTTGCCAGTCAAGAGGGGCCCCTGGGCATGTCGGAGGTCCTCTTGAGAATGTGGTCGGTAAGGTGAACAGCAAGCGCAGTCCCTTGCCAGATAATAAATTGGCCATTAGAAAGCTGGCGAGCCCCTGGACAGACCAGAGGGGCTCTGGAAAGTTTAAGTTGCCCCTGTACTGATCGAAGTGGTCCCTGATCAGACCAAAAGGGCCCCTGGGCGGGTAAGAAAGGCCCCTGAACATGCATAATTTGCCCTAGTCAGCACGGAGGGGCCCCAGGGCTGATCAGAGGGCCCCTTAAGCATGTCGACAGGGCGACACAGCAGCAGCGCAGTCCGCCAGAAGAGTCGCTGGACGATCGGAGGGGCTCCTGGGCCAAGTCAGAGAGGCCCTTGCTAGACCGAAGGGGTCCCCTGGGCAGGGTCGGAGAGAGCCCTTGAACATGTGACGGATGAGCTCTACCAACTGGAGGGGGGCCTGGGTAGGTCGGAGGGTGCATGTCAACAGGGGACAAAGCAGGCTTAGTGGCTGTCCCTGGCAGGTCAAAGGACTTTGACTGGGCCGAATTGGCCCTCCCTTGACAATAAGAGAGACTTCTTGGAAGGTAGTGTTCCTGGTCAGAGCGGAAAGGCCAAGCAAGTAGAGATTTAAATTAGGAGGGATTTATTTCCAATAAATTAATAAAATGGAGTTTCGGGTATATTGAACATCCTTCGTTACAGCGATTATGAGGCATTTGGTAACGACGTGAAACTCAGTTTAAATTTGTTTTGTGGAGTAAACCTCTTTGTACTAATTATATCCCTTTTACCGATTATGTCTTTTTGTGGATCGAGATGAGTTTGTAAAGGTCGGAAGGGCGTTCAAAAGTTTGGAAGGGCACCGAATCAATTCTAAAGGGCCCTAAGCATTTTTAAAACTGAAGAGCCGCTGTTAAGGAAATATAGACGAAATTTTCGCGCGTCCGCGGCGCAATTTACCTGCAAAATTGTTTACTGTGATGCAAGCTGGCGTGAGAGAGTCATTTGGGTCTCTTTGCGAGATGGTAAAACGAACAACAAGAGGTTACAGACCGACTTAAAACATTGTATTACGTCTCCGTGACCTTGACCTTTGACATAAGGATGCACATTTTCTTGACTGTGACGCAACTTGGCGTTATGGGGTCATTTGAGACACTCTTAGAGCAAAACTGACGGAAAAAAGAAGGGCCCCCTTTTTGGCAATTTGGGCCTTTTCAAGCCATTTGGGCGCCCTTCTTGGCCGCGGATCCCCCTGAGCGAAATCCTGGCTCTAGCCCTGATTTGATACGCCCAGAATTCGCAGCGAATAATCTCAGCGTAAAGTAAGTGGGGCTCTAACGGCGGCGGTTACAAACTCCCAATAAGCATAGATGAATCCGTCACCAGCGTTTTAGACGTTGTACATGTTCTACCTCGGACAAGATCTAAGATCGCGCAGGTACGACACGCACACACACACGCACACGCACACACACACGCACGCGCACGCGCACGCGCACACGCACACGCACACGCAACCAGCGCAATAGCCACACGCACACGCAACTAACGCAGCAGCGCCACGCATCACGCACCGACACCACGCCGCACAACGCACACACGCACACACGCACACACGCACAATCGCGCACACGCACACGTACACGCACACGCACACGCACAGCCCACGACAGTGTGTTTGGCATGAGGTTCACACGGTATACAACACAGCACACACACAAAGGTAATGTACGGCACACTACGCACGCACGACGCACGCCGCAACGCCACGGCAATCGCAGCCACGCACGCACCGCAACGCAGCATCGCACTGCAGCACGCGACTGCACGCAGCACGCACGCCACGCACGCCGCACGCGTCACGCCACGCACGCCACGCACGACACCGCACTACCACACGGTTGCAGCGAGTTAGTTTCACACGTACAGCAACAGCACACGTATACAAACACACAAATTTGAGTCGACCACACACAACAATTGCACGCACGCAACGCACGCACGCACGATCATGCGCACGTCACGATCGTAGCAGCACGCACGGCACGCACGAACCACGCACGCACGACGCACGGCACATACACATACACCAACACACATACCACACATACAACAATACAAAGACACATACAACATAAACACATAACCACATCAACACATTCACACATACACAATACACATACACAGTTACATACACCATACATACATACACAATACACATACACATACACACATACAACACATACACACATAACACATGACAACACCATACACATACACACATACACATACACAATACAATACACATACACATACACATACACATAGCACGCACGTGCACGCACGCAGGCAGCACGCACGCACGCACGCACGCCGACGACGCACGAACACAGTTTACGTAATGTTATGTGTTTCTACAAATAAAATAATTAAACACAAATAATATATAATTATATAACCGATTCCTTTACTACTACTGCCAACTGTATACACCTGCATTAGGAAGCGAAGGGGTTATCACTGCCAAATTACAATGTTATAAATTTGATGATTTATAACTACGTGCCGAATATTGCATTATCTTGACGGCAAACCTGGTCTTTTCTCGGCGCTGACGAGACGGCGTCGGGCGCTTAAGTGTGACCCATGTGAAGGTGAACTGTATAATCGCCGCCTTGGAAATTGACGCCGCTTCTTTACACAGAGACGGGTCTCGGTGTCAAAGTCGGACAAGGATTGATACGGTGAAATCAGACAGAACGATAAAGGTATCAAGCTGAATCGCTGTAGACGACGTCGACGAAGACGTTGGCGCTGACGTTGTATCTCTTCATCTGGCATAACGTCGGTGGCAATGACTTTCTTAATGACGGCGGTGGTAATGGCTCGGTCTCCCGCTCTCTGGCTCTCTGGATCTTTTACTCTCTCGCTCTCCCCCGCCCCGCTCTCTCGCCCTCTCGCTCTGTAGATCTCTAGATCTCTCGCTCTTTCGCTCTCTCGCAGGCTTGCACTCGAGCGATTCACATCAGCCAGTATGAAATTTGGTATGGTAATTGCTAGTGGTGCCAATCGGTGCAAACATTTTCGGATATCCGAATTTGTCCAAAGACCGACTCGGTTTCTGACGCACGAACGAAGCACATTTCTTTGGACATTTTCGGACATTCAATGCCCTAGGATGGCTTGTCGTGAAAATCGCTTACCTAGTTACTTTGTATCAATACTGAATAATATTGTCTGTGATATAAATAGATATAAGATGATTGTGGCTTTCGGATATCTTAACTGTAGCGTTATTTGACACAAATGCCTATATTTATTATGCATATATTAGGAATTATACACTGGATGTTTTACTTTCAAAATCATCAATTTTTCTGCTTTTGAAAAATTTCGGACAAACACAAATTTCGGACAGTTTCGGATGGACAGCTGACCATGGTCTTGGACATCGGTCAGACATTGGACACATATTTTCTGAAACTGGCACCACTAGTATTTGCCCATATATATATTCTTATTCCATATTTATACTCTTGTATATATTCCGTTTTTATGTCGCAAAATTTAGTTTTGTTGGCATTTTCCCACAAATTATTTTTGTTTTGAATTGTTGGAGTCAAAAAAACAAAATTTGTCTCGGAAACATATTAACCCGCGCCCCACTAGGCCCCGGGATTTTCCACGCCCTACTGGGGGGATGTGAATAGATCAAAAACGAAAACATTGTTCGAAACGTCGTCAAAGACAATTTATAAAACTAATTCATTTTGGTCAAATTTTCCAGTTTTAGGACTTTGATCAGAGAACGCCCATATATATCGCGAACATATGCTAGTAGATAACAAACCGAAAAAATCGTCAGCCATTTTAATTTGCAATCGACAATATGTCCTCAAATTTGACCTCATGTCAATAGTTTAGGCTCTAAAGGTCATAAAGGTCAGAAATGTTTGTTTTTGCTATTTGTTTTCGCCAACAACTTGTAACCTAACAAAGCTTGCTGTAAACACCATCGTGTTTGTCTCGTCAAGACGCTTCGAAATAAATTAATGTTGACCATGTTAGGTCAACTTCAACAATTGAACATCAAGTTCAAGGTCAAGTGGTGCCAAGGTAAGGTATGCTGTATATCAGGAGACGTGTCTATGACGAGACAAGCTAATGTGAAAGTTGCTTCTCTATCTCATTGTGAGGAGAGCAATTCGACGAAAGTGTTGGTGGGACTTTCGAATGACCTCAGCTAACCATATGGGATGCACAGAGCCTGCACTGGATATAGGCAGTATCCCCATGATTACTTAATCCGTCAGGAATTGCGCTGATATCCTCGAAATAGGACGCATTTGAATATGTATCTATTGACTTATAATGGAAGGTCACGAAATTGACCTGACCTCAGGTCTCCGATACTAAAATTACAATATAATTTGTTCGTAGATACTGATGGCTTCATGCAATCCTACAAGTTTGATATCGATCCCTCTGACACTGTGCTCATGGCACGACCGCAAACATTTTTGGAGGTGGGGTCACTTGACTTTACCTGGTGACCTGACCTGATCCGACATGAAACTGAAAATGTAAACAATGTGTGGAAATGATGAATGATAAGTTGGACGAAAATTGGCGGCACTACGCGCCGCCACTTTGTCGTAATCTGGATAAAACCGCAGGGGGGATGTTCAACACACCCAGTGGTTGCGCTGATCAAGACTTCGGAACGATAACAGATGTCGGGACTTTGAAAATTTAAAGGCTATTTTAATCCGCAACCTACAAACATATCGATATATTGGTGTAGGTATGGTGGAGGGTGAGCGGGGCAAAGTGCATCCCCGGGGTAATTCGCCCTATGGCAACATCTCAAACATGCAATGACCCTGAGCAAAGACGACAGTTGCATCTCGGAGAGGGCGCACAAAATGAACTGTAAGACAGTTTTCACATTTTAATGTAAAATGAAGAATAAATCACTCATTTTTATGAGTTTTTTTAGGATTGAAGCTTAGAGAAATAAAATCGTGATCGATGCACGAGCCTCTGTCTATATCATTCACAGATTATTAAACTTTGGTTTTACACTCAATTTTGAGCACCTCAAAGTCTAACAGAAATACTCAGAACACTACTGCACCTTACCAGTATTGCTGCTGCGTCGTTATACGGCAGTCTGGTTACCGGGGCAAACCGCTAAAGAAACTATTCGAGCAAAATTCAATTATGATAATAAATGAGATAACATTAAGTGAATTCGTAACTAAGAACAGGTGGAAATGTAACAAATATCCAACAATGGTTACGAAACAGAATGTATTTGTTTCATTATGTAAATATAAAAGGGCCGATTAACCGCGCCCGCTGGGGTCTCCAGCCGAACGCGCCCCGCTGGGGGGGGGAGATTATGACCCCTCGTTATCTTTCAAACCAATAACCGCAGCGAGACGCGCAAGACGGCAATCAAAAGCTCACAAGGAAACGCATCCAAAGCATATGTGAAATTTTCGAAATAAGGTCATATGTCAGGCAAGAGGTCAAATTGAGCATATTTTAAGTTTTTGGGCAATTTTTCTTTTCTATCCAAAACCTTTGGTTTACACTATTTTTGCACAATATTGCTCTAAAAGGTATATCCTGAATCTCCTGAGCTAAGCAAAAGTGAAATTGTAAGCAAATGTCATGTCAAGATCGGGTCACAAAAGGTCACTGTTGGCAAAAGGTCTACGAAAGTCATGCGACACATGTTTTATGGGTTGTTTTATACAACTAATTCGATGGTAGAAGCCTTTTTCACAACCTGACACCATAAAAGGTCTAAGTCAGGTCATATAAGGTCAAATTGTGAAATTGAATAATTTAAATAAAAAGTTAATTTGTATAGTCCAGTTTTGTCTCAGAAATACAGATGTGGCATTTGTTTGTTTATATCTGGTCATCAAAAGTAAAAAAGTAATTTAACCAAATTACGTCATGAGTTACTTATACTTCGGGAATCATAAGTCAGTAAAAATAAATATTTTACTTTTAAATTTGGTTTAAGTATCGTCCATACTTTGTTCTCTCACATGTATTTTTTTCTCGGATTTGTGAGAATTTTGATGAACAAAATTAGGGGTCAAAAACTATAAATTTGGGAAATCTGTGGTTGACATGTTGATGTCAATGTCATTTCCTACCTGTTTTGCCTTTCGCTTGTGATTTTCTTCAAACCTCCATTTTCTACGATTATTCTAATATTTATCGTTTTCCACCAAAAATGGAATGACATGACGTCATTAAAAGGTGCTATAATCACCTTCAAAAATGCTATATCAATTTCATCGACATTTGTTGAGCAGACGTTTAAATAATTAGGTAAGGTCTGCAAGTTTCACGTTGATATCGCCATAGTTTTTGAGTTATTAGGAAAATCCGGAAGGGGTGGGGCAGACAATGTACCCAGCGGGGCGCGGGTTAACCCCAACCAGAACCTTACACCAGTTAAAAAATGCACAGGAAGCGTTTTGCCACATGGCAGGTGACGCTTTTCCACGGGTCGGGGCAAAGTGCCCAATTTGTATCTCTTAACCCGCGCGGCGTAGGGGTCTCTCGGAACGCGCGCGTAGGGGGGGTAAAATATTACTCTCTATCTTCCGACGCAATAACCGCAGCGAGACGCGCAAGGCGGCGATCGAAGCTCTCAATGAACGAATCGAATGCATACCCGAAATTTTTCAAGTTAGGTCAAATTAAGGTCACGGTCAGGTCACAAGAAAGTCGAGTTATTTTGAGTTAATGGTTCATACTGCAAATTTTAAATTCCTTTTGATTAAGACTGTCCCCAATGCAAACCTAAAGCTCTCAAAGGTGTAATACATCTATTGCATTAAGTAAAAGTGAAATTGCATGCAAATGTCAAAGGTCAATGGTCAGGTCACAAAAGGTCACTGTCACGAAGAGGTCAAATAAAGCCTGGGTTGACACATGTTTTTATGGGTCATTTTGCACGTAAGACTCGATAAAAACAGTCATTTTACAACTACCCCGTCAAAGGTCAAGATCAGGTCATCTAAGGTCCAAAACCGAAAATGACGAAATATGAATAACAATTTATATTTGAGTTTGCTGTTTCTAGTTAGTTTTGTCTCATAAACACAAAAATGAATATATATATCTGATCAGGTCAAAAACATCCAAAAAAACGTTATTTTGAAAATTATGACATTACCTACTATGCTGTGGAGAGCAATCAGTCACTGAAAAACGAAGCTATTACGTTTGAAATTCGGTCTGGTATTATTACACGGTTCTCATATATATATATATATATATATATAATATTATATATATAATAATAGATATTCCGGTTTTAGATACCTTTGAAATTTTTCAATTTTTGGGAAAAAAATTCTGAAAAAAACTTTTTTTTGATTTTTTGGGTCAAAAACCCAAATTTGGAAATCCGAAGTTGCGCATCTTTGTAGAATTAAATTTCCTTTCCTATTCAGTTTTTGCGTTTGCGATTGCTAAAGCTTATGTTTTCTACGAATCAATCAAACATTTAATCGTTTTCAACAGAAAATTGCAATGACATGACGTCATCAAAACGTCATTATCTCCAAAAGTTTTCAAACTTTTTTCGATGATTTTTTTTTAGGTAGACGTCAAATTGTGCTGCATAAGGTACTGAAACTTTGACGTCGTTCTCCTAACCGTTTTTCAAGTTATTGCGGAAATACAGTGAAGGGGGAATATTTACCGCCCCTACGCCGCGCAGGGTTAAGCTATTGAGTATAAGTGGAATTAATTAATGGTTCCTTTCAGTAGTAATATTTACCAAATCTCGCTAAAAATAGCAGTGCCAGCATAAGCTCATACAAACCTTAACCTTCGCCAGTATAGGGGGTCGAAGCCGATTTACACCCCGTTGGTTTTTCGAGAATAACTCACGTATTATCAACCAATTGCAATGCAATTCTCAGTACCATACTCTTAAACTATTTGAGACAAACAAGAAAAATGTCTACTTCTGTCCCCTATGATCCGTGACCTTTAACCTGTTTCTCAAAGTGCAAATGGCGCCCGGCGCAAATGGCGTCCCGTAGTATCAACCCTTGATACCTATGCAGTTTTCCAATCTGCGTCTGAGTGTGAGTGTGAGTGTCAATGTCTGTTGTTCTGGTTCGACGCATATGCGCAGGTGTTTCCAGGTGACAGTTGTGATTTCCACTGATATTGTTATTTTAATTTGATTGTACTTTTCAGAAGTCAACCGAGATCACTGAATTCCGATGACCTCAGATGACTTTTCGTTTGCTTCTGGCAGTTTCTAGGACATTTTGATTTTTGTGACGCCGATTTCAAGTATGGGATCCATTTAACATTATTATATGTTCCACTAGGTTCGTGCAATTCCAAAGGTCAAGCAAGGTCACTGACCTCAAATGACCTGACATAAAGTTTCTAGAATTAGGCAGTTTCTAGGACATTTTGTAACGCTAATTTCATATTTGGCACCCACTGAGCATAACATTATGTTCATTCACGATTTTAGCTCAATTTGTGCTATTTTTTACACATTTACATTTGGATGACATCCAGGTAATTTACCTGACGTCAGACATCGTATGATGCCACAGGATCCCACGACAAAATATTCCTGCAGAATCTAGGATCCAACAAGATCCTGGATCTTGGATCCCAGGGATCCTAGATCTTGGATCTTTTTGGGATCCTGGCCCATGTCTGGTCAAGAGCCCTCCAGCCTGCTCAGGAGCCCTAAGACCTGGCAAGGGACTGCGCTGGTTGCTTTGTCGACCTGCCGACATGCTCGGGGCTTCTCCGACTTGCCCAGGGGCCCTCTGTGCTAGCTAGGGGCCATTCGACGCGTTTATGGGGCGCTCTGATCCGCTCAGCGGCCGTTTCGGTCAAGCCAGGGCCCCTCTGACATGAACAGGGATTTTTAACGTCAAAGGGGCCCTCTAGTCTTTCAGAGAGGGTTCTAGTGGCCCTAAAGGGCCTCTGAAATGCTCTTAACTCTCTAAAGACTACGCTTCGCGTGGCCTCTCGACTCTTACAAAGCCCATGATATCGCGTTTCGCGCGGCCTCGTCTACCCTTTCCGGACGCGCGGCGAAACAGGTATGATGTCATATCTGCTGACGTCAAAATTGCGTCATACGCAGATTCTGCCGCAAACTAGCCGTAACCGTTGCTATTCGTAAATAGTACCGATTGTTATTACCACCGAGTCGTGGCTCAGTGATTGCCGACTGGGACAGGGATTTTAATGTTTTTATTAGTATTCGTATTTTGGGCCATATGCATGACGTCATGCATTGTCATGAGGTTTTGCTTAGGTCATGAAGGTGAAAAGAGAAACATGCCCATTTTTCGAAGGATATTCATCTATTGTCCAAAAAATGACATATTCGTTTTTAGCTCAAAATACCCGGTATAACCCAATTTCAATACAATACTCTGAGTGGCCTTTACCTTGAATGACCCCAAAGCATCATTTACATTTTATGATTCTCTGAAAGTAATGCTAATAAAGCGAATACTACACAATTTCCAAAAAGTAGCATAACACTTTCGATGGCTCTTGTAAAAAATGTAAAAGTTGTTATAGTGCAGTTAAGTAAACAATACAATTTCCACGACCTTATGCATTGCAAAGCACTGTGCAGCTCGTAACCCAAATGTCAGGGCTGTGCAAATCATAAGGAATCGTGTTTCCCGCGTCCCTTTCCTCCACCAAGCGCTGCAGAAGGCTGCCTGCGTCCCTTTGACTTCCAGCACTCTGCCAAGAACACGTATGCAAGTGAAAGTTTGCACCTACCGGAAAATGCTGCCTCGTCTTGCATGCCTCGGCTAGCCTGATGTGAGGTGATAGTAGCAAACCTGAGGCTGAGGGTGATCTGGCTTAGTTCGCTCACACATGTGCGCGTTTCGGTCATGTAGTCGGATAGTACCGCTAAAGAGCGGTCCTGTAACAACAGGCATCAGAATGTGCATCATGCAACGACATTATTATGTTATTTCCCTTTCGATGTTCTCTTAACCTGCGCCCCGGGGGCCTCTTACACGACTTCACCTTGTGGCGTGAGGGGTGGGACAAAATTCCTTCACCACTAAATCGAAAAGTACAGGGAGGAAGACGCATTTTTTTCAACGCAAGAGCGGATGACAACAATTTGTTTCTCTGGCCGGGCCGCGTCTCTTCATTTGCAGCATGGCCTACAGGAGTGTCAATTTCTGACAATGATTGGTGGCCCCAATGCTAATTTAATCGATGATAAATCCATTCTTACCATGCAACGCCATAGGCCTAATGTTAAGATTTGACATTATTGGGGGGGGGGCGGGCCCTCCCAAAAGTATACAAATCGACACCGGTGATGGTTACCAAAAACTACCAGGGTTACCAAATTAACTTGACCTGAGGCCAAATTTTGAAGGTGACCTTTACAGGTCACCATTCATTTGTTTTAAAGCGCCTGGACAATACAAACACGATGATGTTAAAATAATTTACCTATCGTTTGTAGATAAAAAGTTATTCAAGAAACACTTAACACAGTTTAACCAAAAATGACATTTTTGACCTTTGATGAGCTCTGGAGCCCTGGAGCCTTAACTATTAACCTGAGCTCAAATTTGATGCCACCTAGGTCGACTGCAATTTTGAGGAGCTTTCGACTGCATAATTCCGTTCGCTGCCTACCTATTATAGTTTTCAAGATGTTGGGTTATCTGGAGCGAAGTCCTAAATCTGGGAAATTTGACTTTGATGACCTTCTGGTGACCTCAATATTGACCTGAGCCAAAATTTACCCCTGCAACTTAAAAACGATCATGTCAAGAGCTTTCGATCGTTTTTCTTCTGCGTCTGTCTACCCCTTTAGTTTTGGAGCAAACCACGGGGGCATTTTGACCCCTCCCCCACCATGGCGAAGTTGTCTCGGAGGCCCACCGGGGCGCGGGTTAATAGGCATTATGTCTAAGACTATGTCTACGAGCAGAATAGTTAGCTTGTGCCACTGCAGCCCAACTACAGTCGAGCCACGTGCTGAGGCTCGACGGCCAGTCATGTTGCCATGGTGATTAGTCGGTGGGCAGGTGCTGATATTCGGGGCGTCCGCACCTGATCCATCACCACCATATTCGTAATCATATGCCATCGGGGAGTCAAGAATAAGATATTCCGTAACGTCCCTTTGAGCTTCACAAGGACGACTTTCTAGCTCCATGTCCGAAAATGAGAGCAAGCCGGAACTCTGCAAGGTAAGTAAGCAAAAGCAGATTTGTCAAAAGGTACCTAGTACCTACGCTATGCTATTGCTGCCCAAACTAAGCATACATGAACTGATAACATGAATGCCGGGCATTAATTCAGACGGAGTGAGTGAGACCGCGAAGCGGTTGAACGAACGTAGTCTCTTACAGATGGGCCCAAGTCCGTCTTCATCTTGCACCCTTGCTTGCTTGATTGCTTGCGTGGGTTTCAGGGATAACTGAAACTCCCGTTTCACTGCACTGGTTATGCAAAAGTATACACTGGTAATTTGGCTGTAAAGTAACACATGGTATAGGCTACGTGAAAATATTTGACAAACAACAAACAGAAAAGTGAATCATTCATCAATAAACACAAAATCAAAACGGCCGAATGGTAAGCACGTGCTTTGACTTCGAATTCACCTCCAAAGGTGAGAATTATAAATACAAATAACTTAGTGCCACAGAAAGATGCAGGCAAGTTTTGTTTTACTATTACAGCAACAACAATGCTTATCAGTTGCCGAACACAAATTAAATAACTCGCTCCGTCTACTCCATGCCATGCATACTTTACTAGTTAAATAACTAGGTGAAGGTGGATGTTTTCAACCATTATAATATTAATTGGGCCACCATTGGAGTTCGACATGGCTGCACTTTTCCTTGGCCTAGCCACCCCACAGCCATGGCATCACAGCCACAGCCAGCCACAGCCCACTCGCAATTTTCAATGATGGCCGTTGGCCAGCGTGAGGGGATTTTTTGTAATTATATGTAATGTTTACTTCCAGTTCTACTGTTTATGGCAAGTGCCAATGCTTATTTTACCATGATTGGTTTGATAATATTGATGCACAACAATCCTTTGTTAGACTATGCAGCCACAGCCATAGCCACAGCCATAATCTAGAGATTTTCCAGTCCGGCCCACCCCATTAGCCATGGGTTCGGCCAGCCATGGGGATAGCCGCCCCATGTTAAACTCTAGCCACCATCCTTTCCGGCTGAATCCAGAGCTGTGATCCAGGTTCAACGCGATAGTTACCGATCTCGACACCAAACGACAGTGGCGCGGTATAGTGTATACTTTGCAATTTATGCTGTTTCTAAACAAATAATACGCAGGAAATGGCTGATTCCTTGGAGCATGGGCCTGAAATTATGATTGATGGCGAAAATATTTCACAAATGTCGGCAGTCATGTAGCTAAAGTCATTTGTTAAGGGCAAATTAAAATTAATTAGCGACACTAGCGCCATCTACAGTCGTGTGTAATAGTAGGTTTCGATGCTCTTCAACCGATGTTTTATAAATGTTTATCCACTTGTGCAAAAGTAAAACGTGGCAAAATTGTAAATTCCAGAAAATCACGACCCGCCACTTTTACAATAGGCAAAAGTGGCAATAGCCAATTGACATGGGAAGCGCTCCTTAGCCTTTATGGAACAGCTCCTTAGCTTTCTTACCGTCATACTTGTACACTGCGACGCGGCGTATTGTGTTGGAGGTGGCTTACGCTGCTGGCCGAACAGTTTTTTTGCGGATATCCCGGAACGGCTGGGAGTAACTTCATGAAATTAGTAATTTTCTAAGAACTGATTTTTACATACGAGTAAAAAATTTTGATCTTCAACTGAACAAAGACTTTTTCCAGGGCCCAGTTTGGTAGGATTTTTTCGGCGACATTTGCGTAATGCGGAATTATGCGGCTTTCACGGCTTCTTCCTTACTGAAAAGTTATATGAGTTCAGCGGTGATTGAACAATTTAAAATAAGTTAATGTTAAAATTATATATAACAATGAATTACCTGCAGAGGCGGTTTTAGGTACTTTTGGAAAAGGGGAGGTTTGCAAGAAGTATGAAACGCTTGCTTAAAGTAAAAAATATATATAAAAAAAATTCGAAGGGCATTTAAGCAAAAGATTATGGTTATTTTATAATTTGCATTATTTATTACATATAAGTTTCAGTGAGCGTTCAGGCACCAGAAAGAGGGTGACTGGAGGTTTGGAGACTGGTAGGACCACTGGAACGAGATGCCCCCTGGGGAAGTGCTCTGTGCAGGTCAGAGGGGGCCCCTGACACAATGAAAGGGCCCTGGGTGGGTCAGAAGGGCCCCTGAACTTGCCGAATGGTCTCCTCGCCAGCATGGAGGGGTTGCAGGGCAGGTCGAAGAGCCGTCCGAGCATGTTGACAAGGCGACAAGCCAGAAAGCGCACCACCTTGCCAGGTCGAGGGGCCTTTAGAAGACTGGAGGGCCCCTGGGCACACCCAGTGGGCCCTTAGGAAGTTCAAAGGGCCCCTTAGCAGGCGCGGATCCAGGGGGCGCTTGGACGCGCCCCCCCCCCCCTGAGCCGGGAATTTCCTATGGCGCTCCCGTAGGGCGCGCCGGAGAGCGTAACTTTTT
>VOPJ01002376.1:0-48594 GCA_014673585.1 Semibalanus balanoides
GGTGACTGCAGGGTGCTGCAGTACCACCCGACACAGCGCGCCGTGTGACCCGAGTGTGAACAATGCGCCACCTCCCGCGGCTCGGCCCGCTACACGCTGCTCATTGTCCGCAGCGGCGTGTGCGGCGCGGCACGCAACTCGCACCGGCGCCGCGCAACAAGAAGTCAGCGCCACACACACCGGGCTCTGTAGGCACAGTCACAGTCACACCGGGCTCACCGGGCACCACCGGAAGTCACACCGGGCTCCGTGGCTCGGACGCCTCCAGTCGCTGCACTGCGTTTCCTGGTCTGAGAGCCTTGCGGATGTCCTGGGAACGGCGGTGGTCTGGCTCCATTATGCCGCCGCCGAGTGTACCGTGCCGCTGTCGACTCTATCAAGTCGCCGTGTTGGGTCGCCGCCGCCGAGTGTACCGTGCCGCTGCGTCGCACTCTAATCATGAGTCGCTGTGTTGGGACTCGCCCGCCCGCCGAGTTGTACCGTGCCGCTGTCGACTCCTACTCAAGTCCCGCTGTGTTGGGTCGCGGCCGCCGAGTGTGACCGTGCCGCTGTCGACTCCTGATCACAGATCGCCGAGTTGGGTCCGACTGGCGCGGCGCGAGCTCGTAGGTCCTTTCGCTCTCGGCCCGCGCTCTGGTCCGGCTGGCTCGCGTTATGACTGCCGGTAATGGATTGCCGGCGTAAATTCTATTGACTCGGTACGCGACGGCGCGTCGCCGCGTCCGAGGGACCAGGGGCCGGCGTGACGTAGGAGGCCTCGGCTATGTGGCCGTGCCTCTGCAATTGGCTGGGCTGACGGGAGCCGTGTCTGGGGTAGCTGCGCTGTGTGACCGTGTCTGAACCTGGCTGGGCTTGTGGGTGAGCGTGCTGGGGCTAGCTGCGGCCGATATGTTGAGCCGTGTCTGGACTGTGCTGCTCGGGTGTGCGTCAGCCGTGTCTGGACTGGGCTGCGGCGTGTGGCTGTGTTCTGAGGGTAGCGATGCGCTATGTGAGCGTGTCTAGCTATGGCGGCGGCTGTTGCGCCGTGTCTAGGGGTACTCGGCTATGTGAGCGTGCTTGGACTGGCTCCGGCATCCTGAGCCGATGTCTGGGGTAGCCTGCGGCTATGTGAAGCCGTGTCTGGGGTAACTGCGCGCCTATGGAGCGGGCTGGAACTGGCTGCGGCTACTGTGAGCCGTTGTCTGAAACTGGCTAGCGGCTGTTGGGAGCCGTGTCTGGGGTAGCTGCGGCTATGTGAGCCGTGTCTGGACTGGCTGCGGCTGTGGGATACAAAGCCGTCCCGGGTGAGACGCAGGTGCCCAGGGCGGGTCGGTCGTATCCATCTGACGGCCGTTGTCACGTGCCGTGTCCTCTCACGCCTCTGCCGACATTCCACGCAGCCTCCCATCTGTCCACCGACTGCCCTGACAGCTCATCTATCTGTCACGCCTGCTCTGAGTCCGGTCCGCTGGCCGGGTCACCGGGGT
This sequence comes from Semibalanus balanoides, assembly GCA_014673585.1. NCBI lineage: Eukaryota > Metazoa > Arthropoda > Thecostraca > Balanomorpha > Balanidae > Semibalanus > Semibalanus balanoides. The sequence goes on from VOPJ01002376.1 coordinate 1,467, forward strand.
CATCACACGGTCAGCTGGCCGGGTCACCGGGTCATCACACGGTCAGCTGGCCGGGTCACTCGGGGTCATCAACGACGGTCACAAACTGGCCGGTCACCGGGTCTGCAGCACGGTCAGCTGGCGGTCATCGGGGTATCACACGTCAAAGCTGGCCGGTCACCGTGGTTCATTCAACGACGGTACACGAGCTGAGCCGGGAGTCACCTGGGGTCATACACACGTCAGCTGAGCGCGAGGGTCACCGGGTCATCAACACGGTCACCTGCCGGGGTCATCACACGGTCAGCTGGCCGGGTCACCGGGGTCATCACACGGTCAGCTGGCCGGGTTACCGGGGTCATCACACGGTCAGCTGGCCGGGTCACCGGGGTCATCACACGGTCAGCTGGCCGGGTCAGCTGGCCGGGTCACCGGGGTCATCACACGGTCCCGCCGCGCTCACCACTGCCACAGGCCACTTCCAGTCGCTGGCACTGGGTGAGATTGGCAGTCTGTGTTTGCGACACTTATGTAAGCGTCTAAGCCGTCACACTCAGATGTTTGACGTTTGTGGACTTTGGTATTTATGCCGTGGGGTTGTGTCCTGGACTGGTGGTCTGTTTGGACTGACAACATTGCCGTTGTTAACGACTGTTGCGAGTCGGCACGGCGGGCGCCTGACTCACAGGAAGGACACTGCCTGGGAGGTGAGAGTCCGTCGATTGTGCACGTGACACACTGCTCAACGTTTAAGCCTAGCAACATTGTATGTTGGAGCATGGTTGAGTCATGCAGGACAGAGAAGGGAAGGGGAGGGCGAGGACTGAGGAGGGGAGAGTGAGGACTGAGGAGGGCCTGGGGGAGCTGGTGAAAGGACTGGAGGGAGAGGACCAGGGGAGGAGTGAGGACTAGAGGCAGAATAGGGGGAGGGTGATGCGACTGGAGGAGGGGAGGGGAGGTGAGTCACTGAGGAGGGGAGCGGTGGAGGACTGAGAGGGCATGGGAACGGGAGAGGTCTGAGAGGGGGGCTGGGGGGAAGGTGAGGACGAGGAGAGGGAAGGGTGAGGACTGAGGAGGGCTGGAGGAATGGTGAGGAACTGAGGAGGCCAGAGGGAGGTGTAGACTGAGAGGGCAAGGGAAGGGTGAGGAGGACTGAGGATGGGCAGGGGAGGGTGAGTACTGAGGAGGGGAGGGTGAAGGACTGATGGAGGCATGGGAGGGGTGAGTACTGGGGAGGGCTGGGGATAAGGTGAGGACTGAGGAGGGGAGGGTGAGGACTCGAGGAGCGGCTGGGGAATGGTGAGGACATGAGGAGGCAGGGGAGGTGAGACTGAGGAGGCAGGGAGGGTGGAGGACTGACTGAGAGGGGAGATGAGGCTGAGGAGGAGGGTGAGCGACTGAGGAGGGCACATTGGGGGAGCGTGTTAAGCGGACTAGAGGATGAGGACGGCAGGGGAGGGGTTGAGTACTTGGTAGGAGGGAGGTGAGGACTGAGGAGGCTGGGGATTGGTGGAGACTGAGGAGGCTGGGAATGGTGAGGACTTGAGGAGGGCCTGGGAATGGTGAGGACTGAGGGAGGGGCACAGGGGAGGTGAGGACTGAGGAGGGCAGGGAGGTTTGAGGACTGAGTGAGCCGGGACGGTGAGATGAGCAGGGAGGGGAGGGTGGGACTGAGGAGGGGCAGGGGGGTGAGGACTGAGGAGGGAGGTGAGGACTGAGGAGGGCTGGGGAATGGTGAGGACAGAGGGAGGGCAAGGGGAGGGTGAGGACTGAGGAGGGCATGGGAGGGTGAGTACTGAGGAGGGCTGGGGAAGGTGAGGACTGAGGAGGGGAGGGTGAGGACTGAGGAGGGATAAGGGACGGGTGGAGGACTGCGAGGAGGAGGAGGGGTGAAGGACTGACGGAGGCGCTCGGGACATGGTGAGGACAGGGAGGGCAAGGGGAGGGTGAAGGACTTCAGGAGGACAGGGGAGGGCCGGGACTGCAAGGGAAGGAGGAAGGGTGAGGACCTGCGGACTGGGGGGGCAGGGCGGGTGAGGATCCGAGGAGGTGGCGCCAACGTGCCGCATGCGCCTCACTCTGACTCAGACCCCACTCACCACGCACTGAGCCTGTGAGCCACCTCTGAGCCCGCGGTGGTCGGTCGGCCGCCTGTTCAATGACATTGATTTATGTCCGTGGGAGCGCGAACCGGCCGGGTGGGGGTCCTCTGAACTGAAGCCTGGCTTCAGACTCCTGTGTGCTGCCGGCCGCCGCTGACACGGCCGCGGCGCTGCCGGCTGTCAGCCGCCGCTGTAGGCCGTCTCTCTCGGCTGTCGGCGGGGACGACGGCCGGCTCCAGGCCGCCGGCCGGGCCTCCAGCGCTGCTGGGACCGCCGCCGCCGCCGCCGCCGCCACCGTCGGGGGTAGAACCGTGTCGCCAGGTAGACAGGTCATAAATAAAGTCGCAATCGATGCGGTCCTGGACTGTGCCCGAGGCAATTTGTTCGCCGGTTGGTAACGGGGCCTGTTGATTGGTCGCCTCAGGCTATTATCGTTCGACCTGGTGATGGGAGGGGTCCCTGCCGCCCTTCCGACCCGACAGCCCTCAGGTAGGGGGCGAAAGACGGCGCCAGGTGGGGGAGCTAATGGTCGACTCAACGCGGCGCGTGGTGCGCTTCTGGACCGACTCTTTGTTTAGTGGTGTTGGTTGGACGGTTTCGAGACGGCCGCTTCGTGGGCTGTTAGGGTCTGTCGATGAGAACAGCGATGGCTGCCATGTTGTACGGCGCCGGATGTTTTGGCATATTCTTCTGAAGCTCTGAGGACTTAAACACAACTTGCATCCTAGTCAGGTCAAGCGCTTGACAAGCATGACAACCTGACAAGTTCCGGCCACTTGCCGGCATCATCGGGCAGTGTGTACTAGTCGACAGCGCCCAGGGGACTTTATTCTGGATGGTACGGAAGTTAAGCTGGTCACTAGTTTCATCTGTTTCGTCAGCTGGACGGAACACAGACAGCAGCTCCGAGGTATCCGGCGTCCCAGACTGGGCAGACGTAGTGCCAGAGTGATGCGAGCTAGGCCCGGTGTCATGCCGAGTTATGGGCCGGATCGGTCCGGGGGCACGTTCGGATCAGTCCGGGTTCACGCTATATCACCAGTGTTCTGTTCCGGTGGAGCTGTGTATCGGTCGACTGAAAGTAGCCGGCGTGTCTGGCTCGATGATCTGCCAGGTGGTTGGCTACGCTGCCACCCCCGTGGTGGCGAGATGTCGCAGTTGGGACCCAGACGGGAGACGTTGGTCCTCAGACAGCGTCTCCGGTGCGGTGGCTGCGGCTGCGGCTGCGGCTGCGGCTGCGGCTGCTGCTGGTGCGGTGGCGGCGGCTGCGGCGGCGGTGGGGTGGCTGTGGTGGTACCATTGTGTCGCTGGCACGCGCCGCATCCCAATGAGCAGAGCCCGCTCCGGGACAGAGGGCCGCCACATGTCACACAGACCGCGGCACATGCAGAGAGAGAACGGGGGACTGCGGAGAGAGAGAGAGAGAGAGAGAGAGAGTGAAAAACTACCGCCGCACGCGGACAAAGGTGTGCGGCCAGTGACGGTGCCGGCGACTTCTTACGTGCCGCGCAGTGTGCAGTATGGACTCTCAGGCAGCGGGCAATGGGTCAGGGACCGGGGTTAGATCTGACCACGACAGGGACTGGGGTCAGATCTGACCACGACAGGGACCGGGGTTAGATCTGGCCCACGACAGGGACCGGGGTCAGATCGGACCACGACAGGACCGGGGTCAGATCTGACCACGATAGGCCGAGAGTCTGACTCACGACAGGAAGCCGGGGTTAGATCTGACCACGACAGAGCCGGGGTAGATCTGTACCCACGACAGGGTGACCGGGGTCATGATCTGACGCACGAACAGGGACCGGGGGTCAGATCTGACACGACAGGGAACGGGTTAGATCTGACCCGACAGGGAACAAGGGGTCAATCTGACCACGATAGGGTCCGCGGTTAGATCTGACCACGAAGGGACCGGGTAATCTGACACGACAGAGTACCTGGGGTTAGATCTGACCAACGACATGGACCGGGGTTAGATGCTGAACCACGACAGGCGACCTGGGTCAGATCTGACCACAACAGGACTGGGGTTAGATCTGACACGACAGGACTGGGGTTAGATCTGACTAACGACAGGGACGAGGTTGACTTATCACGTACAGAGACGCGGGGGTAGATCTGACCAAACAATGGGACCGGGTTAATCTGACCACGACAGGGACCGGGGTTAGATCTGACCACGACAGGGACCGGGGTTAGGTCTGACCACGACAGAGACCGGGGTTAGATCTGACCACGACATGGACCGGGGTTAGATCTGACCACGACAGGGACTGGGGTTAGATCTGACCACGACAGAGGCTGGGGTCAGATCTGACCACGACAGAGCAGTAGCCGTCGGTTACCTTCTGTTCTGTTAGTCATGTAAACGAGTGTGACCAGGCCGACCATTAGTCCGTAGCGTCAATGATAGGCAGTATTGCCTGCTCGCTGGTATCATCATTGTTTATCGTCGGTGAGCGTGACCAGACCAGTCGGATGGTCGGCTGACCTCGCAGAGGGGCCAGGAATAGGCGCTGCTCTGGTCTGGTGCGGTGTGTGACGTCCATTGCCCGTCTTCAGCTGTGGGTGACCAGCACTGTGTTGGGAATCGGGGGCCGTTTTTATGACGGCGCCGGACGCTCCTCTCCTCTGTCCCTCTCTGTGTGACACACAGAGCCACACTCTGTCACTGGAGCACAGGAGACCCGTCCTTCAGCTCTCTCCAGCTGCGGCCGTCCCGACCTCCCGTGCTCAATGGGAGGCTGTGTGCGGGGGGCAGAGCTGGCGGCGGGGCAAGACAGCGCTGATGACAGCTCTCTGAAGCCAGAGCTGCCAGCGCGGAGCCGGGGATGAATCCTGCACTGCATGTGGAGCCTGTAGCTGTACTTACACCGCTGACTGAAATGCCGGCCCGCGTGCTGGGGATAGACAGGGATTATAATCTGTGATGGAAATACATATTTTAATTATTGCGATGTGCGAGATCAACGTTGAAAAAAACATATGCTATTGTTTTATAAAGTACTACCCACTGCATTTTGTATTTGCACTTCAGCTGACCATTCCACACTTAGGGTTATTATACGGCCATTGTCATAATCGGCCATGCACTGCTCCACCTGGTCCCGGCTGGCTGCCAACGGCAGTGCTCCCGCCCGGATTGGGTGGGGTGGCGTGGGGCAGACCGCTCTCTGCAAGTCACATCCGTCGATGCCACGGCGCTTGCACCACCGGCACCGTGCCCGGCCGGCTTATTTGTTTACCGAGGCGCTATGAATGGATAGCTCACGAGCCGTGGATTTATTTGTTTTCGGACGTGATATGAATGGACGCCGGGCAGCGGCGATCTGTCCTGGCAATCATCGACTGCTGCTTACTGGACTGCGGATATGGCAGCGGTGACGTCAGACAGCGGCGATCTGTCCTGGTAATCATCGACTGCTGCTTACTGGACTGCGATCATTGGCAGCGGTGACGTAGACAGCGGCGATCTGTCCTGGTAATCATCGACTGTGCTACTGGACTGCGATATGGCAGCGGTGACAGTCAGATTCAGCGGCGACTTGTCTGGTATATCATCGACTGCTGCTTTACTGGACTGCGGATGTGGCAGCCGGTGACGTCAGACAGCGGGGATCTGCTGCCTATCGTAATTAACATCGAAACTGCCTGCTTACTGACTGCGGATATGGCAGCGGTGACGTCAGACAGCGGCGATCTGTCCTGGTAATCATCGACTGCTGCTTACTGGACTGCGGATATGGCAGCGGTGAGTCAGACAAAGCGGCGATCTGTCCTGGCAATTCATCGAATGTCTGCTTTCTGGACTTGCGGATATGCAGCGGTGACTGTCAGACAGCGGCGATCTGTCCTGGTACAACATCGACTGCTGGTTACTGACTGCGGAATGGCAGCATCGTTAAAGCAGCGGGACGACGTCGGGACGGGCGTCCTGTCCTTGGAATCCACGAAAGTGCTGTCTTACTGGACTGCGGATCTATGACAAGCAATCGTTAATAGCGGTGACGTCGGGAGTCGGCGATCTGTCCTAGCTGTCAACGAATGCTGCCTCTAGGCAGCATTCGATGTTGAGCTCGAGCTAAGCACTAGGCCACCATCACAAGGCATGCTTGTGCCTAGTGAGCCTACTGGTTTGCTGATATGACAGCATCGCAGCGGTACCAGCGTACTACGAGTACGGACAGACTGTGTCCTCTCCCCCTCATCGCTGTACCAACGTACCCAGAACGATGCTCATCCACATTGTCCTGGAAATGTTTCATCTGAGATGAGATGCTCCAGCCCTGCAGGCCTACCCCTCGGGACTTGTGTGCCAAACATTCGGAAGATAATTCCAGCGTGGGCTTCGCCTTCACGTGCTTTATTATGGGAACCCAGGGACACTCAGCGCTGCCTGGTGGGAATATTCGTAACTAGAACGTCGTGATTCGCTCACTACGCGGCGCTGCAGTAAATCTGCTTTTCACTTGGCGGCGGTTTCGGGGTACTAGTAAGTTCTTAGAGAGACGTCGTTTTCTGTCTACGGTGGGTTTGTTTTACCATGTTTACTTAGAGTTTGCCGATTTGGTGGTAAACAACGAATGGGTGGTAAATTCAGACCGAATTGTTTGAGAGAGTCTATCAGCGAGAATGTTATCGATATTGCCTCTAAATTATTAAATAATCGCATTATTATTATCTATATAGTTGTTATCCGATTAAAAACGTATCAGTTTACAATCATTGAACCATACCCAAAATCTCGAGTACCTTTTATCGGTGTCGCGAAGGTCATTCCAAATATCTCAAGAACAAAGGGAAACATCAGCAACCCTATCGTCTCCAGGCCAGCCCTCCCATCAAGGACAGCTCTGTCGTCAAGCCTTGGCGACTGCCCGGCCTTGGGCCACTATAAGCCTTTAAAGCACAACGTACCGCCTATCTGGCTACATCATAGTTATCACTTGCTACTACACAGAACACGCGCCTTATCGGGCTGCAGGAAGCAGCGCGCGCCCGTCAGGTCGCTACAGAGGCAGTGTCCCGCTGTGTAGTGTGTGTGACGGTGGTGACTGGTGAGAGGTCACGTGACGGTCGGTAGCTCGTCCTCGCCCGCAGCGCAGCGCCGGTCCACCGCTGCTGGGTCTTTCTATAATGGATACCCACCCAGCCCACCAGTGTGCGCTTGGAGGTATTTGGGCTGTGAGGCAAATGCTTTTGTTGGATTCCCTGAGAATATGATAGCAGTTTTATGTAGTATTTCCTTTTTTATTTTGCTATCACAGGTTATACAACATTCCACGAATACGTACTTCATTCCAATTGAATAGGCTCAATTGTATCCTGATAACATGCAAACAAGGTGATAACAAGCTGTTTCACGGCCATTGTTTGCTCTATTGCACGTGGTCTAGGAACCACCAGAGCCGTCGCGTTTCTATTGATACTTCGATCCGTTGGTGACATTGTCATAATTTGGCGTCGCAGAAGGCCACCGGGCTACTGAAGTGGCCCAACGGCCCTCACTGCTGCATTATCTGTCTATCAGACCGGAGTGGAGTTCGTGGAGTGGAGTTCGTCTCGAGGAGTGGAGTTACGAGGAGTGGAGCTCGGATCGAGGAGTGGAGCTCGGTTCGAGGAGTGGAGTTACGAGGAGTGGGTCTCGGTTCTAGGAGTGGAGTTTCGAGGAGTGGAGTTCGAGGAGTGGTGTTACGAGGAGTGGGGTTCGGTTCTAGGAGTGGAGTTCGAGGAGTGGAGTTACGAGGAGTGGGTGTAGCTCGGTGTTTTTATGCGGCGCTGCCAGGTGCAGTATGAAGTGGTGCGGTGTGAAGTGGAGCTGACTGTGTGCGGGAGTCGCCCGGAGGTCAGGCGCGCTCCGCTCCGCTCCGGTGCACTGCGCTAGCTGTCAGTCAGTCAGTCAGGCGGCTCGGTCCGGTACTGTGACGGGGGGCGGCGGCCGGCGGCGGCAGCGGGCCTCAGTCAGTAGCGGTCGGCGACAGGCAGCGACACGGCGGCTGACATAGCGAGCGGCAGCGCCCGCCGACCGGCCGCGTGGCGACCCGCTGTGTCGCGCTGTGTCCTGCAGTGTCGCTGAGTGTCGCACTGTGTCGCTGAGTGTCGGACTTTGTCGCTGGGTGTCGGACTGTGACGCTGAGTGTCGGACTGCGTCGCTGAGTGTCGCTTTCGAGTGTCGCCGTGTGACGCGCCATGGAGACGGGCGGAGTGCGCCTGCTGCTGGTGCGACCCCTGCCGTCCGCCGTCAGCTACAGCTGGGAGACGCTTCAGGCTCAGACGGAGAGGTGAGCTGGCGGTACCCTCTCCCCTCCTCTCCCCTCCCCTCCTCTCCCCAGCTGCCCCAGCCGACCCCGTCCGTCACCGGGTTGAACTTGGCCTGGTTATAGTCCCGCTCTCAGCCTGGCTCGCCCGCCCGCTGTGTTGCCTGTTGTCATCAGGAGCGTCTCTGTACTCGGGAGGCCGTCGTCTGCTGTGTGTGACCTGTGTGTTGTGTGCGGTGACCCTGTCGGCTGTCTTGTCCCCCGTCCGGCGCTGTAATGGACGGGGACGTACCGATCCTGGTGTCTGTCTGTGTGGGGAGATAGGACGCGTCTCAGCGGGGGTCTGTCTGTCTGACCGGCGGGGCCGCGGCGGATCTGTGAGACGCCGGCACCTGGTCGGCGCTGCCGGCCGGACGGTGGTGGCCCCAGTGATGTGGCGTGATGCGGTGAGAGTCGGCGGACTGTGGCGGCCGGTGACGAATCATGGCCGTCTGAACACGGGCTGCGGAGCGGCGGTAATGTCAAACTGCCACAGCCGCGTGATGCTGCCCTATCGTGTGGCAGCTGTGCGGGGTCCGACCGAGCGGTGCTGCCGTGACTGGCGTGGTACGGTGTCACATCCACCGCCGCCGCCGCCGCCGCCGCCGCCGCCGCCGCCGCCGCCGCCGCCGCCGCCGCCGCTGCCGCTGCTGGTGACAGTTGCAGTACGAGGACAGAGGACGGGGTCAGTGCAGTGTGGTGGGCGGTGACGGCAGCTGTCGTCTGACACAGACGAACCCGCCGCCGAGCCACGGGACAGGACGGATGTGGTGCGATAGTGGAGCACCGCTACTCGGCTCTGGTCACTTCACACACTGACGTCCGTGCCGTATTAGCGCGCTACAACTGCAGCCGCGTGACTTATTGGGGATAGGAAAGTCATTTGATAGGAACAATACCGATGTAAATTTGGTTTTTATTCTTGCTGCTGTGGTTCTAATCTCGGGGATTTACAGTTTTGCTACTCGGGGTGGGAGACCTGCCGCAGATTTTCCGAGTCCGCCGCTGGCTGTGAGCTGCAGGGCTGCGGAGCTTCAAACAACACAGAGCTCGGTGATTTATCAGCCTGGGAATGTGGCACAAAGTGATATCATCCAGCTGCCGGGCGAAACCCCATCCGTCAAACTATTTGATTCAACTACAAATTTAAAAAAAGTTTGACCGCAGATTTAATTAAAAGAACAGATGGCGACGAGGCTTCCTGAAGTTAGCGGCAATTTAAAATGGACGGCCTCTCAGACATTATGACTAAAGCAAGCGAGGAAAGCGGGGCAGCAGACAAGGCGCCATCCGAAAAATCGGACGAATAAGGAAGGTGAAAGCTGGATAGTCTGCAGGCGCCGCTGTGGTCTTTCCAGACAAGATATACCCGGTACTGGAAATCAAACATACTATATTGCGTAAGCATGTTCTTTGCCCATAATTGTTATAAAGAATAGGCCAAGCCAGCTGATCGTTTATGGTGGTTGGGTTCTTTGTCTGAAGTCTGTACCATTGCAGTCGCTAATACAGACAATCGCCGAAAAAGGCAGTACAACATTGAAGGCGTTCCATTAGCGCACGACAAGTTCCAACTTTGAGTTGTTGATTATCAGCAGTGACGCGAATGTTTTCGTTTTTTGTGCCAGTCTCGACTGTCTGTGGCCTGTAAACACGCCTGTGAGCGCTGGCTGTGGTAGTGAGGTCATACTGTCACCACACCGTCCCTGTCTCTCTGTGTATGTCGGCCGCCCAGGGAACTCGGCTGTGTCGGTGGGAGCTGCTCTCGTCGACCGTCACCCCAAGGCCGCGCCGACGGCCGCCGCGGACGTGTCTTTGTATCGGGGCACCGCCGCGGTAAACTGCTCGCCTTGAGACTGGAGCATATGGTCAGGGTCCAGGAAACCCCAGACCGGGTTATCTTCGCTATCCAACTCCGATTCCAGACCAGGCTATCTGTAGTGGCCTCTGCCGGCTGATGGGATCTGAAGCTCTCCTGAAGTCCTGACTGGTCCCCGGGTACAGACGGCGCTACATGGACCCACGGCCATAGAATACCATGGACCCCGCTAACGGTCCCGACTGTTTGTTTCCCTGCACAGCCGTCCTTAGTCGTGTATTTCCAGAGCCGAGTGTGTGTCTGTATCGGTTCGTGACGGTGCCGTCACGGTGGCTGCTCTGTGGGCTGTAACCGTGACGACACGGCAAGGCCGCCGAATACCGCTGCTGGCCGCCACGCCACGACTCACTCACACGCTCACACGCTTATAGGCACGCTCTCTGGCCTCATAGGCACGCTCTCTGGCGCATACTGAGAGCAGACACTTTCATCATTTGGTGCTGACGTCATGTTCAGAGGCACGAAGTCAACCATGGAAACTGGGGAAAGGCCGCTAAGACGCTTTTTTGGAGAGACGCTGTTTCGTGAGCCGTGGTTTGAACCATGGAAGGCTGGGGAAAAGATGGCATGGCATGTTTTTGGAGAGACGCTTTTCGTGAAAGCACTTTCATTGGGTCATTTCACCTTGAAGTTCAATGTTTGATCTGCACATAGGAGGCGATACTTGGTTTATGGTTACACGAAGGTGCGTAGTGGCCAAATTCAGAGGGTAACGGGAGGGATGATAAGCTTATATCGTGCTGCCAGATGTGATAGCATAAAATTGGATGTCCCACGCTAAAAAAACATCAAATTTCTGACCTCATTTTCACGTTTTTTTACCCGGACACCTTCGTGAGCAGGGAAGGTGTCCGAGTGTCCGAAGGTGTCCTATATTTTTTATTATTATAAACAAACCAATGTTGTCGTCCATCCATTCCCCCTCTTGTCTCTTGATTTGGCCTCTATGCGTGTGTGTGGTGTATGGTGGCGCGTGTACCCCCTACACCTGCCTGTGGCTCCTGTGACCACATAGTGCTATATCGCGGTCCGCCTGTTCCGTCTGTCTGAGAAGCTGACAGACGGCTGACCTCGGTACTGCATGTCCGGTCCGGGGCGACAGTGCCGGGGTAGTGAAACGCCCACCCCGGACACCCCGGCCCACGGTCACTCGGTGTTCTCTGTACTCGGGACTCTTCTGGTTCCGTCGTGGTTTACATCTCTAGCCTTCCAGCCACCGATAGACATGGCTGGTGGCTGGTGACTGGTGACTGGTGACTGGTGACGGGTGACGGGTGACGGGTGACGGGTGACTGGTGACTGGTGACTGGTGACTGGTGACTGGTGACGTGATGGTGACTGGTGACTCTGGTGACTGGTGACTGGTGATTGGTGGTTGGTGGTTGGTGACTGGTGACTGGTGACTGGTGACTGGTGACTGGTGACTGGTTACTGGTTACTGGTTACTGGTACTGAGGATGACTGGTGACTGTGACTGGTGACTGGTGACCTGGTAACGGGTTGACGGGTGACGGGTGACTGTGACTGGTGACTATACTGGGTGATGGGTGATGGGTGATGGTGATGGGTGACTGGTGACTGGTGACGGGTGACGGGTGACTGGTGACTGGTGACTGGTGACTGGTGACTGGTGGCCGGTGGCCGGTGGGTGGCTGGTTGCCGGTTGTTGGACGTGGAGACTGCAGCCCGCACACTCTTGTACTGACTAGTGACTGGCACCGGCCAGGGGGCGGCGCTCGTGCAGGTTCGTCATTATGTTGTAAACATGGTTAAAAGGCGATAGTGCCGGTATGCAGTATGCACGTAATACGATACATGATTACGTCACTCCTACGTCACGTGATGCGTGCTTACGCGGTGCAGGACTGTAACGTGACCAGTGGTCGTCGGGTCGGCACACCTACAGGATTGGGTTGCGGGGACGGGCTGTCGGGTGCTGAGGTTCAGTTACCTCAATTTGCCGGACCGCGGCCGACAGCAGCGCCATCTGTATAAAATGCGGGCGCCTCACTAGCGCCGCCGTCGGTCATGTGGCGTACTAGGCTATGTACGCACATATTCTGATGCTGCAGTATCGCGAGGTAGATAGGACTGATAGCAGTGGTACCGCCCTGAACTAACTACATAAACACAGATGGTGTGTGGCATCTAGTGCTAGCCAGCCTCTGCACTCCTGCACCGTGTGGTCGACCCTGTCCTGTTTTCCGAGCTACCCTGTTTTGAACGCTGTGACCTGGCGCGTGCCGCGCGTGACCCTGCACTGTGCGGCACCTTGCAGCGGCGGTGTCTGTGTTGGCCGTGGGTCGTGTTGACAAGTCAGCGGCCGGGCTCCGGCTATATATCAGCTGGTTACTGGTTATCGGTGCGTCGTCCGCTGCTGGGTGGCGCGGCTGTGGTGCTGAGAGTGATCTGTCGGTATCGTCGCCGCCGGGGCGGATATTGCCTGTTAACACTGCCGTCCGGTCATTTGTCGCTGCTTGTTGGTGCCGTCCTGTTGTTGGCTGTTGAGACTGCCGTTCATTTGGTCAGCAGCAGCAGTGGTGGTGGTCCCGCTATCCTGTCTGTCTGTCTTTGTCGCTCTGGAGTTATGGGCGCGACATAGCCTCGTAGCTGCGGCGTTAAACCCAAATCATCATCATCATCATCATCATCATCATCATCATCATATTTTGTCACTCTGTCTGTCAGCGACAACAGGTGTGCCTCTGCCACTGTCGTGTCCTGTGCACAAGCGAAACTTTATGAAATCGCTCGGGGGGCTCTAATGTTAATTTTATATATTTGAACTCAGTTCTTTCCATGCAACGCCATAGCTAATGTTAAAATTTTGAAATCATGTGGGGGGGGTGCTCGCGGCAACTCCCCAGGAGAATATAAAGTTCCACCCCTGGTCTGTGCGTCAAGCGGGGTGTCAGCGGTCGGTCCAAACCACGGCTGTGGTTCCATTACACGAACACCGCCTCCGGTAACTCGGACGGATTGACAGCCGCGCCGGTTTCAAGGCCCTGGCGAACGGGCCGCTGCCGGGGGTTGCTGTGGCGTCGGTGACACAAGCCGGTGACGCCTGGGTGCCCTGCGGCTGCTGCCGCTTGCGCGGCTGCCTGTTTGTCGCTGTAGAGTCAAGATGAACAGCGGATATCTCGGCGGCGGGGCTGATTATGGGGGTCGGCAGGTCGCGCTGGTCTGTCGAATTTATCACCCGCGTTAACCACCTGGAAATGGTGAGGTAAACATGTGATAATGACGCCGACGCCCAGTTTCTTTTTGCTGTCAATCGTAAAATAAAGCAGTTTATCATTGCAGTGAGACAATGCCGGCTGTTTTCTGATGTGTGGTGGCAGGTGGGGTGCGCTGATGACCCGTGGTGACCCGCCTCAGTATGATCTGATGCTGGGGAGACCCCTGCTGAGAGCGGGGAGGCCGGGCTCCAACAATCTCACGGCAAATAACAGATTGGAAAGTTTTGACTTCGGGAGTAAATACACCCGGATGCCTATTCGCTGATGAACTAGCTTTTGTATCCTTTTTATACTATATTTTTTGCTTCTTGTTAATCTGTTTTTGTTCCTGTTATTACCTTCGACTTTTGAGACGTTTCGACGAGTTCCAGACCCACAAAAGATCACATTGGAAGCTTGTATGCCGCTGCTCTATGTGCCGCCATTCCCACCATCTTGTGTTACCGGCAGTGCGGGAGCGAGCTGCGGGGCTTCAGCTGGTCACGATTGGCATGTCTGCTCAGAACGTCTCTATCGGTTTTGTGCGCTACAAAAACGTCGCTGGTTTTTACCGCCGGCCTGCTGCCTCCGCTGACGGTGCTAATTTGGTCACGGGATGTGGTGTTTTTCAGCTGACTAGGACGCAGCTACCGACAGCCCTGCCAAACTGCCCAAGTTTGTCCTAGCGGCGGCTACGGTGGCTTACGGTGCAACTTATCAGGCTCGCAGCCAGATAGGAGAAAGTTCTGTGGTTCGTTTTCAGCTGGAAATCCTCGATGCCGTCGATGACCAACGATAATCTTTCGTGACCCACTTTGTGCCCTCTGCTCTCTGCTGTGCAGGCTTTGTTTATATTCCACTGTGGCATGAGTGGTTTATCAGTCGCTCCCAGGGCTATCTGGCAACCCATCAGGGCACCGCGTTTGTTCTTTTGTCCGGTCTGAGACGGTCGGTTCTGGGAGCCGGTTGTGTTCGGCCTCGTCAGCCGGTGCCGGGCCGGAGAGTCGATGTGCTCTGTAACCGGAACTCTGCCGGAACTGAGGCGACCCTGTGGTTCACTGCCGAGGACGGACCCTGCCCGCCCGCGCAGCATTCCGACGAATCCGGCTGGAAAGCGAATGTGGAAACGCGCCGCAGAGGGAGAAACTGGTATGACCGGCCGCGCCGGAGAGAAGCGCCCGCTGCGTGGTGCCGTGGTGGTGTCTGTAGTGTGCCGGCCGCGCGTGCGGTGTGGTTTACATGTGGTGAACCGCACGGGCGGCGGCGGCGGTGGCGGCGGCTGTGGCTGTGGCTGTGGCGGTGGCGGTGGCAGCGGTGGCGGTGGCGGCGGCGGTGGCGGTGGCCCCGATATTGCTGTGACCGGCTGACTGGCCGCCTCGCACGCACGCAGATAATTAACACGCTCCGAAACTGCCACCGATACCGACTCTCCCGGTGTTGTGGCCGTGCGTGGGCCGTCAGACACCGTCACAGGCAACCGTCAGCAGCGAGGAAAGTGGTGTGTCTCCGTTTGTGTCTGTCTGTCTGTCTGTCATGTCTGTCTGCCTGTTTCTGTCCGTCTGTCTGTCCTGTCTGTCTGTCTGTCTGTCTGTCTGTCTGTCTCCGCTGTGTCTGTCTCCCGCTGTGGTCTGTCTGTCTGTATGTCCTGTTCTGTCGTCTGTCCCTGTCGTGTCTGTCCTGTCTGTCCTGTGTATCTGTGTGTCTGTCTGTCCTTGGTCTGTCTGTTCTGGTCTGTCTTTGTCTGTATGTCTGTCCTGTCTGTCTGTCTGTCTGTCTGTGCTGTCCTGTGTGTCGTCTGTCTGTCTGTCTGTCTGTCTGTCCTGTCTGTCTGCTCTGTCTGTCTTGTCTGTCCTGTCTTGTTCTGTCTGTCTGCTCTGTCTGTCTGTCTGTCTGTCTGTCTGTCTGTCTGTCTGTCTGTCTGTCCTGTCTGTCTGTCTGGTCCTGTCTGTCTGTCGTCTTCCGGGGGTGTCCCTGTCTGTCTGTCTGTCTGTCTGTCTGTCTGTCTGTCTGTCTGTCTTGTCCTGTCTGTCTGTCTGTCTGTCTGTCTGTCTGTGTCTGTCTGTCTGTCTGTCTGTCTGTCTGTCTGTCTGTCTGTCTGTCTTTGTCCTTGTCTGTCTGTCTGTCAGTGTCTGTCCTGTCAGTGTACGTGTTCTGTCAATCTGTCTGGAGTCTGTCAGGTGTCTGTCTGTTTCGAGTGTCTGTCTGTCAGTGTCTGTCTGTCAGTGGTCTGTCCCTGTCAGTGTCTGTCTGTCAGTGGTTCGTGTCTGTCTGTCTGTCTGTCTGTCTGTCTGTCTGTCTGTCTGTCTGTCTGTCTGTCTGTCTCTGTGTCCGTGCCGCCGTGGTGAGCCGCCGCCGCCGCTGCCCAGCCGTGGCCACTCCTGGTCACGGTGTCACGGTGTTCGGCGTCGTGACGAGTGCAGACCCGTTCTGTCACGAGCGCGGCCGACCGGAGGATAATGACTGCCCCAGCCGTGACCACCCTGACCCCGGCTGAGGTCCTGCTGGTACGGCTGGGGACCGGCGGCACGGCTGGGGACCGGCGCGGTGGGGGGGGGGGGGTATTCGGAGCTGCAGTGCACCTCCACGTGATGAGGCTCGGTTCGACCATCACGCTGACTCACTGAGAGGGAGGCGTGTTCATTCATGAAGCATCCTAGCACACTCGGCTGGTCCATGTTGCACTGTTGCAGCAAAGTTGCCAGAGACCTCGTTCCGGTCCAGTTTCTCCCACCGTCTGGGCTGTTGGCTTGACACTGGCACTGGCTTGGCTGCTCATGAACTGTTGACAACACAACATGATACTGATATTTATATCTGATATCTATCCCGGGCCCGATTTCAGTGACGAAGGAACCGACAGACGAGTTTTGACTCCCGGTACCAATTCATAACTCTGGCTTGGATCACTAGTGTGGGTAGATTCATGTGTGTTTTTCTCAACATTCGTCAAAGATAAATGTCCGTCTCCATCCACACCTATTCGTCCATCTGCTTTCTCTTATTGCGTGTCGCCTCCTATTTACACCGCTGCGTGCCGCGCATGGTGACCGTCTTCCATGTCTCCTAATACCCCCAGTTAGCCGGCTGGCCGCCTGATGACTGTCCAGTGTCCAGTGTCCGCTCTCACCGGCCCATCCCATCACTGCCTCTCATCTCCCGATAATCCCCTGCTCTGTCCCCAGCTGCCCGTCTGTCCTCTTGTGCGTACGTGCAGCTGCTCTGGGTGCGTACTGCGTATCCCCATGAGATCCTTCTCTGCTCCGCCGCCCCACACCTTCCGGTCAATATCCGGCCTGTGTGCCGTGTCCGGTCGGAGATGGCAGCCGGCGCGTGCCGCTCATTTGTCTGTTGTTTACGCCGGATCTGCCCGGGAGGGCCGGTCGTCTCCCCTTCCCGTGCGTATTACCGGTGTCGGGAAGGGTGGCTGCGGCTCCCCTCGGGCGGCGGCTCCACCTGGGATCGATAGGGCACGGTGGAGGCGTCGGCAGCGACGCGACGCACTCCGACAGTGGCGACTCTGGACCTCGGCTGTTCGCTCTGTGGTCGTTCGCTCTGTTGCCGGTCTGCGTCCTGGTCAGAACAGGACAGCGGAGAGCTAGGTCGCAGAGGTGCTAACCAATCCGACGGTCTGAAGACACAGGGAGGCGGATCGTTTGGGCTGACCTGGTGTTCCGTGTCGCTCACCGTCATGCCGGGTCTCCACTGCACCCATGTGATAGGGGACCGCAGGTGAGCTATCTGGAACAGAGTCCCATGTAGAGTTCTACATGGGGCGGCTATCCCCATGGCTAATGGGGTGGGCCGGACTGGAAAACCTCTAGATCATGGCTGTGGCTACGGCTGTGGCAACTTTTTTGCATAAATTGTATCAAACTAATCATGGTTAAAAAAGCCTTGGCATGTTGCCATAGCAGATGACTGGAAATAAAGAC
The DNA here is from genome assembly GCA_014673585.1 of Semibalanus balanoides. Lineage (NCBI taxonomy): Eukaryota > Metazoa > Arthropoda > Thecostraca > Balanomorpha > Balanidae > Semibalanus > Semibalanus balanoides. The sequence continues at coordinate 18,879 of VOPJ01002376.1, forward strand.
ATAATATGAATTTAAAAAAATCTTCACGGCTGGCCAACGGCCAGCCATTGACATTTGGAAGTGGCTGTGGCTGGCTATGGCTGTGATGTCATGGCTGTGGGGCGGCTAGGCCAAGGAAATGTGCAGCCATGTCGAACTCTAGTCCCATGTGATAGGGAACCACAGGTGAGCTATCCGAAACAGAGTCCGCCTGTCGCGGCCCTGATCAGCTGGCGGCCGCGTGGCTGCCGTGCTCCTTCCTGCTTCCCCTAAGTCCCGGCTTTGTGGTCTCCGTGTGATCGGTGGCTTTCTGTGCTGGGTCTGTCGGAGTCCCAGCGGCGGCGGCGGTGCGTCCCTGACCTTGGTTCAGACGGCAGCGAGCGGCTCCGGGAGGCCGCCGCCGCCGCCGCCGCCGCCGCCGCCGCCGCCGCCGCCGCCGCCGCCGCCGCCGCCGCCGCCCGGCCGGCCCCGCTTGCTCCGCTCGTCAGTCCGAGTCGAGAGGCCGTGCCGTGCGCGTCGTCACCGCCCCGCGTCACCTGAGAGGTGTGTCGTCGTCGCGATGATGTTCGGGGAGCAGGACGTGCTGGTGTACCAGGAGGCGGTGTTGGCCAGCCGCAGCCAGCGACTCGGCTGCTGCGCCAGCCCGCTCAACTTCGTGCAGCCGTTCCAGACGCACAGCGGCTACTACCTGCGCCTGCTGTATGGACAGAACAGGAGGTACGGTGTCGCGGAGAGTGGCGGCGCTGGGTGCTGGTAGTGTTCTGTGGATGTGGGACATTCGGAATACGGAGAGCGGTCGTATTGCTGTTTTTTATTATTATTTTAGTTTGGTGTCACTTACTGTTGGCGTGATCAATGATACATGTATCATGATGTATGTGTTATTAAGAGCATTGCTTCTTGAGGATTGGAGCGCAACTCAGAGAGCTGGTATAATGTTTGGTTCTCATCTTGCTGGACAATGCACATGGGGCTAAGGACCGCTAGACATTATTGGTCCATGTCTGGTTGGAGAGAAATTCATTGAATTGAACACTATCTTGTATTTCTGGCTAATCATGGCATCACGCAGCTGATGGAACCGGAAAGCTTCTTCAAAACAAAACGCTGATGTATCATAATACAAGCCAATATTATTGCATAACTTGGGCCATTTGCTGGATAGGCATTTAGCAGTCAGTTCTATGCCAGAGCCCATGTTCTATGTCCTTCCATGCAAGCGCGTATGCCCTGTCAACATATGTCAGCTTTCATGTTCTATTCCGTTGAGGTGTTCTCATGTCATGGATCAATATGCCTATTTCTGTCATCTCCTGAGCATTGCTTTGAAGATCGCATTATTGAGTATTTCAAGCTGTGCCGCTGGATTCTACGAATAATGTATGGTTTAATGTCACTTTCCACTTAATCTGCTTCACATTATGTGTGCCAAGTAACGAATGATCCTCCTCCAAGAAGGGGTGAGATTTCCATGACGATGATATAATAAACGTCAGTCCCATGCAAATCGGATTAACTCGTAACAAGCTCTCGAGTTACTTAAGATAGCTATCTATTGTCACCACTTCAGTGAATGTGTTTTCGTCATGGTTTTATAAGAGGATTCTGTGAGGCTTCATACAGGTCACGGGTCCGAAGTGGTTCCTCTTTCCGCGATGTATGCGTCCCCGTGTCTGCAGTATAAGGAAACAGATGTCAGTCCTATGCACGGCTGCGCGTCCTGCTGGGCCGCCGCTCCTTCCTCGGCCGACATATCGCGATGAAAGTTACCGTGGGATCCTCTGCCCGCCGGCCCGACATGCAACACGCGTGCCATGCCTGCTGCTCCCATGCGTCTGCTGGAGCTGTCACTGGTACCAGGTGTTGGATGTCCGACTGTAGTGGTGTGACCCGCCCATACTGCAGCATTGACGACGACATCAGCAGCAGCAGCAGCAGCAGCCGCTGTGGAGACTGGGTCAGACCAGATGCCGGTCATGTGACAGGACGTGTCAGCTGCGGCGCCACTGACGACAGCAGCGAACTGCCACTGACAACGGCAGCTGATCGGCTAATCCGTGACTCCGACACGCGGCGGCCGTGTCAGTGTTACAACACTGCTGCCGTCGCGCCGCCGACACCGCCCTGTCAGCCCGCTGTCGGGACATTACGCTGCAGTCTGTCGCGGCATCGCTCCGCCCCGCCCACACCGCACAGCAGCTGATGCCGCGGTGCGCCATTCCCGGCGGCCGCCGCTCGTCGGCAGTGCTCGCCGGGAGGCCAGTGTTACGCCAGCCGTGTCGACCATTGTTAGCTCTCTGCGACCTGTCAACGGTCCGGTGCAAACAATCAAATGATTAAACAATCGCAGGCAGCGCCGCCAACAATCGCCAGCAGCGCCGCCAACAGTCGCCAGCAGCGCCGCCAACAGTTCCATGGCCTTGTCAGACTCCGGTGCTCCCTTTCCTTCCGCGAGCCGGCCGGTGGTTCACTGGNCTTCTTCAGATACTCCTCACGAGTCTCTTGCATGAGGCAGAGAGACCGGTACCACGTTTGGAGGATGATGGATGCTTGTCTCTTCTTCAGATACTCCTCACGAGTCTCTCGCATGAAGCGGAGCGACCGGTACCACGTTTGGAGGACGATGGATGCTCGTCTCTTCTTCAGATACTCCTCACGAGTCTCTCGCATGAGGCAGAGAGACCGGTACCACCGCTGGACGGCTAACGACGCGTGCCTTGTCCTTCAGATACTCCTCCCGACACCTCTTTACAGAGCGGACTGATCTCCAGCTCCTCTGTATCGCAATCGCAGCCCGTTTTTGCGCCACAAAGTGGCGGCGCACGAGGAAGGTGCGGACGCACGACTGGACGATGGTCACCTTCACCACAGTCTCCCTCAGCTCAGACTGAAGCTGCCGCACGGTCCGTCGGCCACGGTACCAAGTCTGCAGCGCGACGGCGGCGCGTCTCTGCCCCAGAAACTCGTCTCGATCACGGCGCATGGACACCAGCGAGCGGTACCACCGCTGCAGGGTCACGGTGGCCTGTCTGCGCTTCAAGTACTCGGCCCTCTCCTTCCGCATGGCAAGCAGCGAGCGGTACCAAGTCTGAATAGTGGTGACGTGCTGTCTCTGCCTCAGGTAGCCTTCTCTCTCAGTCCTCATGGCACGTAGGGCTCGATAACCGGTCTGAAGCACAACGGCAGCTCGTTTCAGCCTGAGGAAGTGCTCACGGTTTGTCCTCATGTCAAGTGCGGCGCGGTAGCCCAGCTGAATGGTGGTAGCCGCTCGGATCTGGTCCAGGAACGTTCTCCTCTCGTTTCTCATGACGATCAGGGCGCGGTACCTCGTCTGTAGAACGGTCGCGGCTTGTTTCTGCTTCAGGAAGTCTGCACGGTCTCCTTCTCATAGCCACTGCGGCGCGGTACCTAGTCTGTAGAACGGTCGCGGCTTGTTTCTGCTTCAGGAAGTCTGCACGGTCTCTTACTCATAGCCATGTGCGGCGCGGTACCTAGCCTGTAGAACGGTCGCGCTTGTTTCTGCATTCAGGAAGTCATGCACGTCCCTCTCATATCCACTGCCGGCGCCGGTACTAGTCTGTTGAGAAACGGGTCGCGGCTTCTGTTTCTGGCTTCAGGAAGTCTGCACGGGTTCCCTTTCTCATAGCCACTGCGGCTCTGCGGTACCTGTTCTGTAGAACGGTCGCGGGTTTTGTTTCTGCTTCAGTGAAGTCTGCACGGTCTCTTCTCTAGCCACTGCGGCGCGGTACCTAGTCTGTTAGAACGGTCGCGGCTTGTTTCTGCTTCAGGAAGGTCTGACGGTCTCTTCTCATAGCCACTTGCGCGCGGGTTCCTCGTCTGTTAGAACGGTCGGCAGCCTTGTTCAGCTTCAGAAGTCTGCACTTGGTCTCTTTCTCATGGCCACTGCCCGGTTCGCGGTACCTAGGTCTGTAGAACGTCGCGCTTGTTTCTGCTTCAGGAAGTCTGCACGGTCTCTTCTCATAGCCACTGCGGCGCGGTACCTCACCTGGAGGACGGTGACAGCCTGCTTCAGGGTCAGATATTCCGCTCGGGCCGCCCTCGCGGAGAGGAGGGAGCAATACCACGACTGAACGGCCACCGCAGCCTGCTTCTGTCTCAGGTACGCCTCTCTTGCCTTTCGCATGGCCACCACAGCACGGAACCTCGCCTGCAACAGAACAGCCGCCTGTCTTTTCTTCAGGAACTCTGTTCGATGCTTCCTCATCGTCACGATGGAGCGGTACCAGAGTTCAATCCCCAGAGCTGCTCTCTTCTTCCTCAGGAACTCGGTTCTCTCCTTCTTCATGGCGACGATAGCACGGTACCATCCTTGGATGAGCAGAGCAGCCCTCTTCTGCCCCAGGAACTCTGTCCGATCTTCCCTCATGGCCAGGACGGCGCGGTACCTGGTCTGGATGGTGACAGCGGCCATCCTCTGCTTCACATACCAACTCCGCTCGGTCCTGACCACCCTCACCGAGCGGACCCACCTCTGAAGCGTCACCACAGAGCGCCTCTTCAGCTGCAGCTCGGCCCTGGCGGCGGCTCCGGCCCGCCGGCCGCGGTACCAGCACTGAATCCGACCGGCCGCCAGGTGTCGCCTCAGCAGCGCCGCCAGGTGGCAGCAGCGGCGCCGCAGCTGCAGGTGGCGCCACCAGCGCTGTAGGCGCTCCGCCGCGGCGCGCTGCCGCTCCAGTTCAGCGCGTGTCCGACGCGCGGTGACCAGCGCGCGGTAGCGGCGCGCGAGGACGGTGGCGGCGGCGGCGCGGCGCGCCATCTGCCGGCGGACCAGCCAGCCGCGCACGGCCGCCTGCACGCGCACCACGCGACGGAGATACTGCGCCGCCCGTCGGCCGGCCAGCCAGCGGCGCACGTGACTCTGAAGTACGACAGCAGCAGCCTCCTCCGCCTGCCGGGGTGAGGAGACAGCGTCAGCGGCAGTCAGACTACTCATTGAGCGAAGGATGGGGAGAGGGCGAGGGAAGGCAAGAGAGCGAGCGATAGCGTACGAGAGATAAGTCGGTAAATTTTGAGTTATCGTGCGCATCGATTGTTTGGCCATGACTGCGAGGTATAGCGCGAGGAATAAACAGCCGAAGTAAAGGTAAAGATTAGTCAGTGATGCAAGCTACCACTTAATTATTAAGATGGCAAGTGATGAGAGTTGCATGGCATCACCAATGCACATTGCCATGTTGCTCTGTGCTTTACTACCGGATATAATATGTATTGCTATATTATTCATCGAGTGTAAGCGAAAGTAGCTTTGCCAAGGAAAACTGCGAGAAAATCGTGATGTGCTAAATTGTTGTGTATTAAACAAAACAAGCAGTTGCAGCAGATCAGTATATACATCAGATAAATATACTAGAAGGCATTAAACAGATATAATAAAACGATTCAGCTACAAAGAGAAGACCATGGCATAAGGGAAAACGATGTTAAAAACTACCGGGGCGCAGACATATCGTAACCACTTAGTAATGGTAAACTGAATAATACTCGGCTGTTCCATACATCTACTGAAGGCACGCACATACCCTGATTATGTAACACCAGATACATACGACACAGAGCAAAGAAAGCGCCACGGAAGAACAGTCACTCAATCCATGTCCACTCCCACACTCTTGCAACACTGCCCACTCTCGGCTCACTCCACACTGCAGACTCCTCCCCTCACATGGCGGACAGCGAGGGGAGGCGGAGGGCGAGGCGTTCCTGTGAAGTAGGAGATGCGGAGGGGGATGCGGAAGAAAGGAAAGTGTACCTGAGTGGAGCGCGGAAAAGGAGCGGCACCGGGTAGCGGAGGGAGGCGCGCCAGGCAGAGCGATACGGGGAGGCGAAGCGGAGGAGGTGAGGCGAGGGGAGGGAGAGCGGGTTTGATCATTGAGGCGGGGGTGACGGGTGGGAGGCGGAGGAGCGGAGCGAGTCCCGGAGGGGGGAGCGGAGCGTAATGAAGCGAGTAGCGAGGGAGGCGGCGGAGTCCGGAGGCGAAGGCGAGGCGGAGGCGGAGGCGGAGGCGGAGGCGGCGGGCGGGGCAGGCGGGAAGCGGAGCTGTGGGCTGGGGCGGCGCTCCAGGGTATACCTGGCTTGTCTCCTTGCGCAGCAGGCTTTGGGCCAGTCTTGGCGCTTAACCTCCCACGTCGTATACTGCAGTGTCGTGGTGGGCCCAGCGCCACCTCAAGCCTCCCATTTTCCAGCAGGGTTCCGGTCTCTGCTATTATAGGCCAGATCAGGCCACCAGTCGCTCGCCGGTCCGCAGCGGCCGTCCGGTGTGTTGTGAAGTACTCTGTCCAGGAGCTTGGTGAGTACCGGCATCGTCGCTAGCGCGAGATTACTCAGAAATCTGACGGCGAGGGACACACGGAGTACACATCGGCAGAGGACACACGGAGTTACACAACAACAAGAGACACACGGAGTACACACGCAGAGGACACATCGGAATTACCACACAGCAGAGGACCATCGGAGTATACACGGCAGAGACTATCACGGAAAGTTACACAACGGCAGAGACACACGAGTTATACCGCAGATATACATCTATATGACATCGCAGAGAGCACACGGGTATACACGGCAGAGGACACACGAGTTACGACACGGCAGAGGCACACGGAGTTACACGACGCAGAGGACACACGGATTCCACGGCCAGAGGACAACGGAGTACAACACCAACAGAGACCACACGGGAGTTACACACTCTAGTAAGGATCTAGCGTGTTACTACACAGCAGAGGACGCACGGAAGTTTATATCAGGCCAGAGGACACACGGATTTACACACCCGGGCACGAGGACACACGGAGTTTATACACGCAGAGGACACACGGTAGTTACACACGCAGAGACACACGGCAGTTATACAACGGCAGAGACACACGTCCAGATTAGCGAGCAGCGAAGCAGAGTGATCACACGAGTGTAGCATACGTCGAGTAGACACACGGAGTTACACACGGCAGAGGACACATGAGTATACACGGGCAGAGGATACACACGGAGTTACACACGCAGAGGACAACGGAGTGTGTAGTATGCGATCGTCCGCAAGGACACACGGAGTATATACACGGCATGTTAGCGAGCTGATCTGGTAGTTACACACGCAGAGCGACACACTGGAGTTACTACCACAACAGAGACACAACCGTGAGGTACAGGTACGTGCAGAGTGGACACACGGAGTTACCACACCGCAGAGACACCACTGAACATACGAAGAGGACACACGGAGTACACAACGCAGAGGACACACGCAGAGACACACGGAGTTACACACCCAACAGGAGGACACACGGAGTTACACAACACAGAGGACACACTGATTTACACACGCAGAGGACACACGGCAGAGGACACACGGAGTTAACACGGGCAGGGGACACACGGATTACAACACAACAGAGACACACGGAGTTACAAACGGCAGAGGACACACTGAGTTACACACGGCAGAGACACACCGCAGAGGCACACGACCCACACACTGGCACAGGACACACTAGATGTTACACACGGCACAGGACGCACGGCCGATGACACCACGGCATAAAGGGTACACACGGAGTGATATACACGGGCGCACCGAGGACACACGGAGTTACCGACACGCACAGGACACACGGAGTTACACACGGCAGAGGACACACGGAGTTACACACGGCAGAGGACACACGGAGTTACACACGGCACAGGACACACGGAGTTACACACAGCAGAGGACGCACGGAGTTACACACGGCAGAGGACACACGGAGTTATACACGGCAGAGGACACACGGAGTTACACTCGGCAGAGGACAACGGAGTTACATACGGCAGAGGACACACGGAGTTACACACAGCAGAGGACACACGGAGTTACACACGGCAGAGGACACGGAGTTACACAAGGCAGAGGACACACGGATTTACACACCGCAGAGGACACACCAAGTTACACACTCAGATTAACTACACATGCACATGCTATACATTACACAGACCCGGAGCCACGCGGTCGACAAGTCATATCAAAACGTTCCACCGCACCATTGGAGGCATCACATGGCATCGAGCCGGATCACCGGACGTGATGCTATCAAATATAAAACAACTCCCCCAGTATCTTTCTGCATACTCCAGCGTTGGTCCGACCGTGCGGTGTGCCCACTAACCCAGTGTCCCAAATAGAGTCTGGACCACGCCAACAGCCAGAATAGCAGCCTCACACTGCTTCATTCGCCACACTAAGTCGCCAGCCTCAACTCTCTGGTGACACCGCCGCCGTGCTCACCGCGTCGAAGGCGGCGTTCAGGTTGTGTTTCTCGTTGCGCCTCAGCTCGTCGACGGCAGGAGTGTCGTCGCTGTCGGTGCGGCAGTAGCTGAAGGTGAGACTGTCGTCCAGATTGTCATCCGTGCCGGACCCCTGCCGGCACCGAGGACCAGGTTAGAACATTGCTGTCGATGTGCGAGGCGCGGATAGTGACCCGAGGTGACACGGACAGAGTCGGTGGGCAGGTGATGATTGCGGTTTACAGGCGCCGCGGCAGCCGGCACTGTTGTATCGTGCCAGAGAGTCGGGTGTAGTCAGCCGGCAGCGTGGTCCGCGACATCAGGCGTCATGCACGGGCCATACGCAACCGATTACACCAGCTCCTAGATCAGCACAGAGTAAGGCTGAATTTCAAACGCCTGTTGCTGACAGCTTTTGGGCAAGGCTAGTTGGCGTGTTTTGTTATGACAGATGGTGACGTTTTTACGGCAATTTGTGTACGATGAGCTGATACGGTGACGTCATTTACTATGTGCATTTAATCACCAACACTGTCAACATTCACATGGTGACACCGACTGCTACTCGCACTTCACCATATATCAATCAGAGTAACAGACGTGTGGACATCGCTAGGAAATTCACCAAAGAATAACACGGCTGCAGAGGTCGCGCCCACTCCACACCTCCCCAGCTGCACCGCACCTTTTCAGCGGTGAGCAACATCTACACCGGACTTCCTTGCCGTGAGTGACGTCTCCAACTCACCTTCCTCGCCGTGAGTGACGTCTGGTTGCGGACGTTGTCGCGCGGCATCAGACTCGGCTGGTAGTGGTGCAGCAGGTGGCAGTAGGCGCGACCGTCGCCGAACGACGCGCTCAGGTTGTGCAGCGGCAGACCGTAGTGGGCGCACACGAGACGCGCCCAGCGGGTCAGCAGGCGGAGAGACTCGGAGTCGGGCAGACCGCCGTCACCACCGCCGGTCACGTCCGCGGCCGGGTCGGCATCGGAGAGGGAGTCTAGCTGGTGTCGGCCTGCGGAGACACGGTCGGCGTTAGAGGGGACAGGGTCAGCGTCAGCTCTAGCTCTGGTGTCGGCCTATGTAGAGGGAGGCAGAGGAGCGGTGGGGTGTATTATTGATAGAGCTGCACACCAGGGTGGCGTAACGGGTGTCCACTTACCACTAATTATTGAGAATGACTTTGAAATGCTATAACTTCCTTATATTTCAATGGAGCTTCATCAAACTTACAACACTGGAACATTGGATCCTTAGAGACAGCATGCCATTCAGTGAACCTTATGCAGCGGTCCATTAGGGTTTGCGGAGCGCACGCACAGACCGACCCCCTGCATCATAGTGAGCGGAACCTCTGGGTCGATTTTTATCAAGGCCATGATGATTATCTTTGATCGTGCTTCAGAGGCTGCCATCCAGTCTCATCGATACACCCTCTGCTTCAGCATGCCCCAAAAGTCCTCTATTGGGTGAAGTAGGGGCGCGTTTGGAGGGTTGTCATCTCGTTTCAGGGGGTCACTCCGGCCTCCTCCAGAAGCTGAAGAGTGTCACGCGCGTAATGTGCCGCTGCCAGGTCTGGCCAGAAGAGGTATCCACCGTCAGAATATTTATCATCGATGAACGGTAACAGTCCTCTTCTCAGACACATCTCACAGTAGACCACGCCATCGACATTCGTGACACTCTGGAGAAGCACAGACTTGGAAGCGCCCCTCGGTGACATGGCGATCCATGCCATTATCTGCTTCGGATGCTTTCACATAAAGTGAAACTTGACTTCGTCTGGAGCATCTCCATCTGGCCCAGCATAAAAATCGGCATTCCCAGGCATCTTTTATCCAGAAAAGGTGAAATAAGATTCATCGTCCATTGGTCGATCAATTTTTGCCCCAATTCGGCTCACTTTGGCTCTGGCTTGCTCTTTGGTCGACTCCATGATAGAGAATGCAAAGTCGCATTAATTGTATATTTGGCACTCGCATTTAAATATTATCCAGTGAGTCAAATGCAAAATCTCATGGCGATCCCACGATAATAACATGTTAAAAAACACGTTAAAGTTGATTCTCAATAATTAGTGGATACCCGTTAGGTGAGAAGGGCTGACGGTGTAAATTATTAACGACTGGACCAAAAGACAATCGGGATGCGAAATGACATCATGAGAGAAAGAAATGTGCTTGTTTAAGCGTTACCAGGAACCTCGTACTACATTTGCGGCATCTAAATGCAACTAAGGATAATTACTTATCTGCAGCATTTGTGCCAAGCCCAGCGGCCAGCCAGCGTTCAAAGAAGCGACCCTCTGTCCCAGCCGGTTACAGACCCCCACCGTTTCATACCTTCGATGGCCTCCTCGATGCCGATGAAGCAGCTGTTGTCCAGGCTGGTCTGCAGGCGTGACACCTCGCGACGCAGCTTCTCCACGTCCATACACGAGTCAATCTGATGCACACAGAGACATACAGTCACGCAGCGCTGGTCAATCTAAGGCACAGTTACACACCCAGACAGACAACAATCACACAGCGACATACATAGTCACATACCCAGACACGAGTCAAACTGACCGACACACGGAAACATCATGTCACACAAAATCTCACTTAAATTCACACATTGCGCCAGAAACTTCCACTAGATCATCCGATGTCTCCGCATCCATTACTCCAGTGTCACAATATTCCATTTGTGCTTGGGTGTCAGAGTGGAAAATTTGAGCCCAAATAGACCAATGAGAGTGGACAATTGTGTAGAAAATGGTGCGAAACTGATAACCGTTTTGAATATGAAAAGCAGTGGTTTTAACCCGCCATTGGCTGGGGGGGCGAAAAACGCCTCCCCCCTCAGGGATTTTCACAATAGCTCACAAACGAACAGCGCTATCAACGCCAACTTCGGGTACCCTTATCCTACATCAATTTGGGCGTCAATGCATTTTTTTTTTTGAAGAACAAAAATCGTCGAAATTATTTTCGAGCTAATAACGAATTGAGTGACGTCACTACACACACTTTGGCGCAAATATAGCTAAGCTCTAACAGGCTGTAAATAGACATTCCTTAAGCAAAATGCAATCCAAAAACGTCCCAAAAGATAGCAAATTGCAAGGGGTTAGAAAATGGCTATCTCGGATTTTTGAAAATTTGGGATTTGTACCCAAAAAAAACAAACAAAATCAGTTTTTTTGGAAAAAATGCCCACAAATCAACATTTTTAAAAAATTTCCCAAAAAACGCGGAAGATAATGTAAGAAAGAGACACATATTTACATTACCAAAACGAAATTTCAAACGCATATCTCTATTTTTGAATCACTGAATGCTTCCGCCAAGTATGATTACCTGCATGACGTCACTTTTTGAAAAGTACGTTTTGGGGGCTTTATCGACCAGATACTAAAAATAAATGGTCACTGTGTTGCTGAGACAAAACTGGATGTATTAATGCATTTATAATTACATTATATATTTCAAATTTTGACCTCTTATGACCTGACCTTGATCTTACATCGGGTCAGATCTGAAATGGCTGCTATAATGAGTTATTTGTGTAAGACTAGTAAGGCATGCATGGCATGAAAGCAACGGAGCGAGTTTATTTCATTTGTGTCCGGCAACTGATAAGCATTGTTGTTTGATGCAATAGTAGCAATACCTAGCCTGCACTTTCTGTGGCACTAAGTTATTTTTATTTCTGAATTCTCACTGCGGACAGGTGAATTCAAGTCAAAGCACGTGCTTATCCTGCAACTGATATTCAGTTTTTTTTTATTCTATGGATGGTTGAGAGTTTCTTCAGTTGTGTTAAATATTTTCAGCGTACCTATAACCATGTGTTATTTACGGCAAAGTTAATCACCGTGTATACTTTTGACATAATCAGTGGCAGTGAAACGGTAGTTTATCCCTGAAACCCCACGCAAGCATGCAAGCGAGAAAACCAGAGCAAGTACCCGACGAAGTCGAATGTGTGCCATCTGTAGACTCGTTAGTGAGGCAGTTCGAGCGGACTCACTCATTCCGTCTCGAAATAACCACCATAAAACATGTGTCGATGATCTCTGCAATTAGTGACCGATTTGACCGACCTTGACTTCTGTGACATTTTATTTGCTTTATCACGAGAGATGCACTGTACATTGAAGGAGCACTTTGTGGCCGATTTTTCGTCTCAAATATACGGCTTTGGATGGGAAGTTCGGCCAAGAAATAAAAAACTACCATTTGACTTTGACGCTGACTGGTGCAATGGGGTGACGTATGACTTATTATCAATTTCAAGTAAGCTTAAGCAGTGATCTCGTTGAGAAGTCTTTCAGATCTGCCGTCTTGCGCGTCCTCGCTGCCGTTATTGGTTCGGGAGATAAGGTGTGGGGGGCGGTTTTTCGAGCTTCCACCGCCCTCCGCCCAGCCAATGGCGTTCGGCTGAGACCCAGCCAATGCCGGTTTAATTGAAATCAATGTATTTTTTTAGTCATATTTATTTTTATCAGAAATCAATATCACGATTCATAATTTGGAGAGCAAATTAATTCCTAACATGGAGAATAAGAGTGGAAAATAATTCACCAGTTGGGTGTCATCTCCACCCAAATCGACAAAATTTTGGGACCTGGGTTTAGTGGGCCACACCGCACGGTCGGACCAACGTGGAGTATGCAGAAAGATACTGGGGGGGGGGTATATTTGATAGCATCACGTCCGGTGATCCGGCTCGATGCTATTTACTCAGCTCAAAACTACACAAACGCTTTAAGCGTGTGTTCACCCTGTGTCCGGTTGTCTTCGTGTCACCCACCGGTCCAGTGTCACCATCATCGGTCACCCGTGTGTCACATTTCTCTGCTTACCTGGTGTCTGAAGACGAGCAGCCACAGCAGATGCAGCGTCTTCTCGCGGTGACCATCCACCAGCGCCCGGGCCCAGACCTCGGGATCCAGGTCGAGCTCGGCGGCGCGGACCGCGATGCGCGTATTGTGGATCTTCTGCTGGCGATCCACGGCTGGCACGCGCAGCTGGCCCGTCAGACTGAACTCCTGCCGAAGCAGCTCCACCACGCGGCTGTCGGAAGGGCAGTCAGGAATGTCAGATGCGGCGCCCAGAACAGGACAGCAGGAACAGGGATGTCAGATGCGCCATGTGGTGATGATGATAATGGAGGCTTATAGGTCATACGGCGCTGATAACACGATACATGATGATCATGATTAGGCTTCAGGGTGCCGCAACTACTACGTTATTGCTACATGGCGTCCATCGATGAGAAAAGAGGGATTGAGAGAGATGTGAAGTTTTGAAAGAGGTGCTTGCAGAAACACTGGATGGGGATGGGGGAGCGGAGCGGAGCGGGGCGGCGTGTAACTCACGTGAGTCGCACACCGCAGCGCAGGTCGGTGGCGATGTTGGTGACGGCGTAGTTGAACTCGTCCAGCAGCGTCTGCCGGTGGGAGACCTGGTAGCCGTGGAACGACAGGTGCTTGGTGATGTTCACCTTCGCCCGCGACAGCATCTCGCGCGAGAACGCCACCAGAGGTCACGACTACGCCCTGCGGGCAAGACAGGCCAGGTGATGAGCCCTGGCTTAGGAAACGCCAACAACTGCCAGGGTCGCTACAAACGGGACAGGGCAGCCAGGGCGGGCAGGGCAGGCGGTCATCTGTTGACGGATAGCATCCACAGCCCTATTCCGATAACTTCCTTGCTTATTCCGCACTTCTTCTCGACAATATTTGAAAATATTTCCCAGCTACCCAGCACGGAACAATTGCTACATCGTGAGCATTGCGGCGAAATACTTCTACGTTGCTGCTAACAGCCAGAGCGCCTTTAGCCGAGACCTACCTTGATGCCGGCGTGTTTGTTGAAGAGACACGGGTCGTGATTGATGAGCCTGTTCCGTTTGGCCGTGTCCAGCAGCAGCACCAGCAGCAGGAACTTCTTCAGCGTGAACTGCTTCAGTTCGGGCTCGAACTGCGGCCCGTACAGGTGCGGCACGGACGGGTGACGGTGGCGGGCGGCCAGGTCTGGGCTCCACAGTAGTCTGCCGGACGGAGAACACAGACAACATGGTATCGTGTCCTCTCTTACACTCGGAATGCGGTTTGTTACGGTCCGCACCATTGGACGTCTCAGTTTCCCTCCCGTCGAAAATGCACATCTCCGAGCACTGTCGGACAGCAAATATGCCCGACATGAGTAAAGAAATACACAACGAAATAGGATAACTCACTAACAATTAATTCATCCAATTCATGCAATCAGTGCATTCATTCACGATATACTCCGCACGCAGACAATTTCTCCTCCGTAGACATGCTGACGCACCTGGTGTTGATGAAGCGGGCCAGCGTGGCCAGATCATCAGCGCCCTGCAGGTGTATGATCTCCCCGTAGATCGTCTCCAGTCCGAGCCGCAGCCAGAGCGGGTGATAGCTCAGCAGCCACTGCATCACCAGCTGCTTCAGCCCCATGTCGGCGTGCAGCGCGCGGTCCCGGCGCACGCGCAGTCCGCCGCGCTCCACCTCCACCTCCAGGTTCCGGATGACGCGGGTCATCTCGGGCCGCTCGTACAGCCGACACGCGTCCAGTCGCAGTCGATTGAGCCTCCGCTGCGCCGTATACTCCCGCAGGGACAGAGTCTCGCGGCTGGGCGCCGGCGGCACGCGACTGCGGCGCACCTCCAGCAGGATCTTAGCCGCGTCCACTGCGGGGGCACGGTCAGGCGGGAGTTAGATGAAGGCCTGGCGCCGTAGCACAAACGGAAACGATGTCATGGAAACCATGAAGCGGCAAGGCGAAAACGATGATAGACACGGGCACTTCCCACGTGTGAAATACATTTCCTGACTTAATTACAAAGCAGTCGGTTGACTCATTCAGTGTACTAGTCTAGTATTCGCACACCCTGAGCGCTAGCAAATTGTCACACCAACTTTCATTTCACGAAGCTTGTACCAGTTCTGAGATAAACAGAGTAGCGACGCAGACTGCTTCCGTCAAATGTCACCCGTGCCAACGCTAGGTAGGTCCTTACACGGCCTACCTAAGAGCCTAACGGCACCACCTGGCCTCTATTCAGAGAGCAATCAGAGCAGCTGCTCTTCAGCCACCCAGCAGGCGGCGCCTGTCACTCCTCACCTTTCCGCTCCACGGCATCCGAGCTGAACTCGCTCGGGGTCAGGATGAAGTTGAGCCAGGCGGCGAAGCCTCGCTCCTGCTTCTCCACCCAGTTCTTGTCGTAGAACATGTTACTGCGCAGGAGGGAGACGAAGACGTCAGTACAACACTCGACAGCACTCGGGTCGACATTTACGAGTAGCTAGATTGTGGATACAACGTAGAAACAGTACCTGAGCAGCACGACAACAGCCAGTAGTGGGTGAAGAACCGAACGTTTCAACTCATTGGGCCGTAGTGGGGCTGTTAGTCCGCGTAAAAAAGAGAAGACACACATAGCATTGCTCTGAGAAGTCACCTGATATTACAAACGGTCGGTATTTTTCTTACTAGCTCAAAACACTCGTCCGCACTATATCCTACTAGCAGCACGTTCCTACTCACTAACCAGGCCGATCAATGTCAGCTATCTTCCAGACCAGGCACGCTGCGCCAGTTTCCCTCGACCGAGCCGCTTGTGCCTGCCCTGCTCCGGGGTCCTTGAGACTAACCTGGCTGGAACGCGCCGTCACGGCCTGCGTGGTCGACGGGTTTGGGCAGAGGCGCTAGCACGAGAGCGCGTTCTGGCGGAGTTGGTACCCGGCAGGTGGCACCGGAGCGGCGAACCGAGGCCACGGTTTCGGGCTTCTCGCATAGTGGGACCCGACAAATATGGCGTCCAGATACTGGAGAGACACGAAGGAGAGACGCACTCAGACGGGCAGGCAGTGACGAACACGAGGACACAGTCACAGGTTAACACACATGCGCAGTTTGACAGACCCGGGTTACGTCGCTTTAACGTGCATGGCAGAGCTAGTAAATGCCAACAAGTTTGATATGTTTGCTATGTTTATTGGGGTTAAAGGTCGCACCGACTATTCCGGTGAATTTGCGCCCGGCGTAACAAGCTTCAATAAACAGTCACAAGGTCACTGTTACTCAACACTGTGATAGCATGTAAAGACCTCAAACGAAACCATAACCCAGCACCATCTCACGTTCCTCCCTTCATTGGTCGGTCCATCATACCCACACCGCGCCGGTTCAGCCCTCCATAGCCGCTCAAAGCTCACCAGAAGAGCCGGTGGGTGACGACCGAGTCCGGACTAGCCTCGCCTTGCCCGGGGTGACGGTCAGGGAGGCCCGGCGCGGCTTCCTGGGCGTCTTGGAGGTACGTTTGCCACCAGCGCGCGGCGGAGACGCCCGCTGGGGTCGCCCAGCAGCCTGGCGAGCCAGCGCGCCGACAGATCGTCGCGCCGCCGCCGCCACCGCTCCCGGCCGGGCCGGGGGCGGCGCGACAGCCGACTCTGGCGATAGTGGGAAGAAGAGCAGGCCAGTCGGCCTCTGCACGTGCGGTTTCATCACCGCCTGTTGCTCCTGCTGCAGCTGCTGGTCCTCGCGCTGCTGCTGATGCTTCTCCTCGGGTTTCTGCTGCTCCTGTTCCTGCTCCTGCGACGCGGCCTCCAAAACAGGAGCGGCCGCCATCGAGCAGCCGTCCACGGTAGTCCAGGAGCGGTCCGAGCCGCTGGTCTGGCCAGTCTCCGCACCCCTGGCCGCCTCCGACACCTCGGGCACTTCCTCCTCCCGCGTCTCCTCCAGGGAGAAGGTCAAGTGGCGTCCAGACGTGGCCGTCACATTCACGCTCTCCTCTCGGATCAGACTGAGACCGCCGCAGCCAACAGCCGACCACGCGGTGCATGGAGGCGGTGGGGACGGCACAAAGGGCACTGCCAGATCGGCCGGCGCCGGTGACTTGACGTACGTCCCCGACGACAGATTACCAGACACGTCCGAGGACGCATCCGCGGGGGCGTCCGCGGCGTCAGCATCAACAGCAGCAGCCTCCCCTGTCGACACATCCGCTGCGAACAGCTCCTTTGAGGCGGACGAGCGCCCTGTACCAGCCGACGGAGAGGCGGGTGGCGTCGGCACCTGCTTCACCAGGGTCGAGCAGCGCTGCCCACCGGTCGGCGTCAGTGGCGGCAGTCCCGGCGAGCCGAGCACGGCCGCCAGGTCGCTCCGGCCGCGCACTGGCGACCCGTAACAGCGCGTCTCCTCGGTCCGCGAGCTGCGGCAGCTGCGCAGCAGGCGCGGCGACTCGCAGGCTGGCGAGCCCGGGTCCACCTCGCGCGTGAACACGTGACGGATCAAGGTCTCCTCCTCGACCACCTCCTCGTGTACACAGGTGGTGCGCTCGTCGGTGGCGCGCCGCTCGAGGCGTGCCGCGCCCGTCGCGTCCGAGGTGTGGCTCTCGCGGCTGCTGGTGCTGGAGGTCGCCAGCGTTTCAGAGCGGGTGGCACGCCGGCAGGTGGCCTGCGATTCGGCCGTCGAGCCAACGTGAGTCGTACGGGCGAACAGCTGCGGAGTGGGCATCAGCAGCAGGGTGTCCCGCAGTGACGTGGCCGTGACAATCTCGGGCTCTGTCAGCTGCTGGGAGCCATCCCGGGCTGTCCCCGGCACTCGCAGCGACCTGACAGGGGCAGCCGTCGGCCTGCCCTCGTGCTCCCGGCGGCCGCGGGGACGCGCCATGCCGAACAGCTGAGGCGTCTGTATGTCCTGTCGCTCAGCCACGTCCTCGGTCTGCATCGCCACGTACTCCTGACACTCCTCCATGTACTGCACTGTCTCGTATTGCTCCTTGCGGACTTCGAGACGTTCCTCCTCGTGAACTTCATAACGTTCTTCCTCGCGGACTTCGAGAACGTTCCTCCTCGTGAACTTCATAACGTTCCTCCTCGTGAACTTCGTAATGTTCCTCCTCGTGAGCTTCCAGACGCTCCTCGCGAACTTCATAACGTTCCTCCTCGTGAGCTTCGCAACGCTGCTCCTCGCGAACTTCGAGGCACTCCTCATGCGTTCTGAAGCGTTCTCCATCCTGCATCTCAAAGCGCACCACTCCGCGAGTTTCGAAACGTCCTTGGCGCGGTTCCCTGCCAAGCACCACATCAACATCATACTCCTCATCACGAAGCTGGGAGCGTTCCTCTCGCGTATCCATTCGCGTGGTCGTCTTCCCAAAGAGAGACGGGGTCTTCATCCAGCCTTCGGACGAGACCGAAGCGGGAGCAGAGGCCCGCGGCTGCCTCGCTTCTCTCCGCGTCGACTGAGAAGCATCCGTCTGCCCCACACTGCGATGGTCCAGTCGTCCGCTCCGCCAAGATCCCTCCACTTGCTCCGTTGCCGCAGCGGCTTCGAAGCAGCGCTCCTCGTGTCTTTCAGAGCGCTCCACACGCTCATGTCGCTCCTCGTGGCGCTCAGAGCGCTCCTCGTGGCGCTCAGAGCGCTCCTCGTGGCGCTCAGAACGCTCTTCGTGGCGTCCAGAGCGCTCCTCGTGGCGTCCAGAGCGCTCCTCGTGGCGTTCCAGAGCGCTCCTCGTGGCGTTCAGAGCGCTCTTCGTGGCGTCCAGAGCGCTCTTCGTGGCGTCCAGAGCGCTCCTCGTGGCGTCCAGAGCGCTCCTCGTGGCGTCCAGAGCGCTCCTCGTGGCGAACGCGCGACTTCCGGGTAACCGTCTTCCCAAACAGTGCCGGTGTCTGCATCCAATCCTCTGGCGACACTTCATCTGCCGGAGCGACCCGGGCAGCCGCCTCCGCCTCCCTCCGCCCGCCCACTGGCCGTATCCGACTGAACAGCTGTGGCGTCTCAAACACGTCCTCCCGGTCCCAGCCCAGGCCGTCCGCCTCCCCGTCACGCACAGTGTCCAGCCCAGAGACGCACACAGCCGGCGCAGCACCCAGTGTCGGCCCGTCGGTGCGTATGAACGTCTGCCGACGCAGCGGCGACTCTGGCACAGTGCACGGCGGTAGTTCGGCGACTGCCGCCGGCGGACCGTCCAGTCTGAACGTGCACCCCATACCGGTCCCCGACGGACGTCCCATTCCGGCCTCGAACGTCTGTCGTGGCGGCGTGACGGGGGCGGCAGGCCGCGCCGCGCGGCCGTCCCTGCGACGCGCCGGCGTGCTGGGCGCATCCTCGCTGCGGATCAGGCTGACGGAGAAGTCTGGCGGCGTCCGCAGCACGTCCAGCAGGGTGGAGCAGTCGCCGGACGTCTCCAGACGGTGGGTGGAGTTGAGCGGCCCGGCGGTCGGCGGACGCAGCAGTCTGGTCACTGGAGGGCGCAGCTGCAGCCCGGCCGGCTGCGCCAGCTGGCGGGCAGCTCCGACCAGAGCGGCGGCCACGCGCGGCGCGCGGTTTTCACGCTCGGGACGCGGCGCAGCGCGCGGCTTTGCCGGTTTGGCCGCCGCTGTCGACCGGGTCGAAGACGAGGCGTTCAGGGAGCGGAGCGGCTGCGGTTTGCGGAACCGCGAGCCGGATGCCGGAGCGACACTCTTCCTCTGAACAGACTCGGTCCAGAGGCCACCGGTCAGTGTGTCGGTTTGTCAGATCGGTCAGACCACGGGTCAGTGGTGTCGGTACTCAATCCGGTCAGAGCCACGGTCAGTGTATCGGTATAGTCAGATCCGTCAGAGGCCACGGTTCAAGTGTATCGGTATGTCAGTCCGGTCAGAGGTCACGGGTCAGTGTATCAGTGATGTCAGATCCGGGTCAGAGGCCACGGTCAGTGTATCGGTTTTGTCCAGGCCGGCCAGAGGCCGACGGTCAGTGTATCGGGTACTGTGCAGATCCGGTCAGAGGCCACGGGTCAGTGTGTCGGTTTGTCAGAGCCGGCCAGAGGCCACGGGTCAGTGTATCGATATGTGTCGGTACTCGGTACCGCACCGGATGGTATCTACATAAGCCGCAGAGATCAGATATATCGTATAGACGTCAAGTATAGACGTCAAGTAAACGATATCCTAAACGGTAATATTACTTCAAAGTTCCACACCTTAGCGAAATTACTGAGCAAGAGCAGTAACAAAGACTGTAAACAAACCAGCTATGCACCGTATTCATTACCACTATTTTGTACAGTAAGCCACGGTCAACAGATCGCTCGGCGCTCACCTTCTTGGCCTGCAGTGGTCGTCCAGTGCCGAGCAGGATGGCCTGACTCTTCACTCCGGTGGAGGTCCTCATTCCGAGCACGCCGCGCACGTTCCCCTCCTCCTCGGGCGTCCACTGCACGGCCAGCACGGCGTCCATCAGCGCCGGCAGCAGCAGCGACGGCGACTCCACAGAGAAGCCGGCCGGCACCTTCTCCACCACCAGCTGCGGCAGGGTCGGGTCAGACGGGGTCAGACGGGGTCAGACGGGGTCAGACGGGGTCAGACGGGGTCAAGACGGGGTCAGACCGGGTCAGACGGGGTCAGACGGGGTTCAGACGGGTCAGACGGGGTCAGACGGGTCAGACGGGGTCAGACGGGGTCAAGAACGGGGTCATTACGGGGTCAGACGGGGTCAGACGGGGTCAGACGGGTAGACGTTCAGACGTGGTCAGACGTGGTCAGACGTGGTCAGACGTGGTCAGACGTGGTCAGACGTGGTCAGACGTGGTCAAGTTGGCTGTCAGACGGTGGTCAGGCAGGGTCAGGTCTGCTCCCGCCGTGGCAATGGCAGGGTCGGGTCAGAGTACGGCAGTCAGGTCAGAGACCCTGGGACGGTCAGATGGGGTGGGACTGACAGACCGAGCCAGTGACGGAGTTAGACGTGGTAATGAGACAACGGCTTTATCGCGGGCTGGTAATGAGAAGCTACATAACGGAGCTTGTGGAAAGCTCTCATTGTAGCATATTGCATGGTTAGTCCCAAACACAGTATTGCTGAATATAAAATTTGACCCCCACCCCCTCCAAAAAAAATATAATATATATATATAACTTCAATTAACAGCTTCATACTGCCTTCTTGATGACCATGATTGGGTTTAATGAGCGCACCAGACTATGGGCATACGACACCCAGGCCATCTTCCTGAATCCAGGCATAAATTGCCACACATATTTTCAACTCTGAGTATCCCAAGTCCGGCCCCACACCGAATACCTCGCAGCCTCAGCACCCCACATCTCAGCCAGACGTGGCCGGCGCCTCGCTCACCTCCACCTCCTGGTCAGTGGGGTTCTCGACGATCAGGGCCACGGTGCGCGTGGTGCCCACCTTCACCGTGCCGAACGACACCTTGGGCGTGGGTGCGAAGCGGCGCAGCTGCAGGACCGGCACCTGCTCCGGACTGGCCGGCGCGCGCCGGTCGGGCGGCGGCGGCCGCTGCACCTGCCCGGTCAGAGACTCACGGTCAGAGGGCGGCTGAGTTGGCGGTCAGAAGTCAGACAGGTCAGAGGGCAGACAGGTCAGAGGGCAGACAGGTCAGAGGGCAGACAGGTCAGAGACAGGTCAGAGGGCAGACAGGTCAGAGGGCAGACAGGTCAGAGGGCAGACAGGTCAGAGGGCAGACAGATCAGAGGGCAGGCAGGTCAGAGGGCAGGCAGGTCAGAGGGCAGGCAGGTCAGAGGGCAGGCAGGTCAGAGGGCAGACAGGTCAGAGGGCAGACAGGTCAGAGGGCAGACAGGTCAGAGGGCAGACAGGTCAGAGGGCAGACAGGTCAGAGGGCAGACATGTCAGAAGTCAGACAGGTCAGAGGGCAGACATGTCAGAAGTCAGACAGGTCAGAGGGCAGACAGGTCAGAGGGCAGACAGGAGGGTGACCGCAGCACCTGGCAGGTCAGATGGGAGGAGACAGGTCAATGGTTAAGTCAGACAGGTCAGCTGTCAGCACTCAGCAGTCAGAGGGTCGACAGTTGGGAGACAGCAGTCATATAGGAAGGTGTTCACAGCTCCAGTCAGGGTGAGATGAAAGGTCAAAGGCTGGTGGTCGGAGGTCAGAAGTCACACAGGAGGGTATCTGCCAAGACTTGCCACATGGTTCTGCCAAGACTGGCCTCAGATGGAAGTCAGTGGTCAGAGTCAGAGGTCAGGCAAGATTTGTGGAGGGTAGGTGACAAATGTGTTGAGCAGTTTTATTTTTTAGCATTTTTTTTTTATTTTGCATTTTTAGCAGAAAATGAAAATGATAAAATGGTTAACAATCAGAACATATTCAAAATATGGTGCAATCTAATGGAAATATGAACAAGACATGCGTTCTTATTTGAAAAGCTCGGGCTAAATGTAAAATTAGCACAATGAATTATAATGTAAGCAAGTAGTGATGTAGAATAACGGTGTCAATGTGACTAGAGAAGTAAACAAAATGCAACCAGCTTTCTACAACAAAGTATCTAAAAACACACCACACACATGCACAGTTGTCGAGCAGGACCTTACCTCAAAGGAGATTCCTTTTGCTGCCATGATCTGGAAGAAAATAGTAATACAGCTCAGTAAGTGCCCTAGACCCTTAAACAATCCTACCATTACTATGCAGGTGCTGGAGACATGGCGAGAACAGTTACAACTCATACAAAAATGTGGTGACAACTGCATTGGATGGTGAATATTTGGGTTCATGAGCATTGGGCACACTGGACTTCTAAACTACATTTGAAATTGCTCATCAAACAAATGTATCCTAATAACACGGGCAGTGACGGCGGAAGGTATTTTTGGATGGGGGAAACAGGGCGCCCCCTCGGGCAAAGCGTCCCCCCCCCCCCATGACGCAAAATTATATCTCCTCGGGGCTCGGACTCGGGCAACAATATTTTACCAGTAAAACGCCTTTTGGGGCGATGACCGAGCTGGCGCGCTCTGGTAAAGCTAAAGCAGGTTTGAAATACGAATCGGTATGTGTGCTGCACACGTGCCCATTGACTGTGTCCTAATAATGAGCAGAGGTGGGCAAACTTCTGTTACTTTACTAGTTCCGTTAGTAACGGAGTAGCGGACTATCGAGACCGTTACTCCGTTACATTATTAAGTAAGTATTTTTGCAATAACGGTGTACCGCTCTCGTTAATCTATCAGGTTCGGGTCCGATCCGATCGGATATGATCATATCTGGTTCGATCCGATCCGATCAGGATCCGATCAAAAAGTAACGGAGTAACGTTCTTGTTAGTCCGCTAATCCGTTACTAACAGAACTAGTAAAGTAACGGAAGTTTGCCCACCACTGATAATTATGAGTAACACATGCAATAGTATTACTGTGGTATACCCTAGTATCAGACATGTGCATGTATCTGAAAGTAGGATCTATGATCCCGGAGGATCTCTCGATAAAACGCGATGTTGGATCTTTGATCCCACTGGATCCCACGACANCCGCCCGCCCGTTGTCCCAATATTCCATTTTGGCTTGGGTGTCAAAGTGTAAAAATTGATCCCGAAAGACCGCGAGGATGGAAAATTATATAGAAAATGGTTTGATATAGATTACTGTTTTGAATATGACAAGCAGTGGTTTTCATTGAAATAATGTATTTGAGTCAATATTTATTTATATCAGAATCAATATCACAATTCACAATTTGGGTGTGGAAAGTTCATTCCTAAAATGGAGAATGATAGTGGAAAATTTAAAATTATCCACAGTTGGGTGTCATCTCCCACCCAAATCGACAAATTTTGGAACACTGCCTTGCGCCCGCCGCCGGGACGACGGAGCGACGGAGCGACGTCGGTAACGCTGGCCTCAGTGATCGATGGGGCATCTCTGGACTGTAGCGTCCTCTCGGTGATGGACTGGGAACGGTCTCCCGCCGTCCGTCGCTCCGGCCCGCCGCAGTGGCCGTGTACAAAGTGCAAAGTACTCTCCTCTGTGGTTGTTGTGATGACTTGGGACTGTAGCAGCTCGTAAGTCAGGACTACGAGCGCCCATAAACACTGCTAATCCATCATAACTCAGTATATAACAGCCTTCCATCATAACTCAGTATATAACAGCCTCTGTGTGTGACCTCGTGTGGCCGGCATGCGCATCTATAACCAGCCAAGCCATCACTATCGGCGGCGTCGCTATGTTACCAGTGACACTACCGACTTCACTGTCGGCTATAGCGGCATGCAGACTGTAGTGTAGACGGACCCCATGTGTGCGTTACGTCGTGGCACTCATGCCTAGTCCGTCACTTGACCCGTCCCGATCGTTGGGCTGGAGGTCAGCCAGCCTCACGTCACTGTGACCGGTCACCGGGTCACGCCAGAGGCTGTGGAGAGGCATGCTCAGTGCTCACCTGATGACGTCAGAGGTCAGCCAGCGCGACGTCACTGTGACCGGTCACCGGGTCACGCCAGAGGCCACTCGTGCTCACCTGATGCGTCAGAGGTCAGCTAGCCTGGCGTCACTGCCATCCGACAATGACCGATGTCCAGGATATGGCGTCGTGTGCCGTGTCGTCGTCCCTCTCGGTCCGGCTCGGACCTCCTCTCCAGCTGCCGACATTCCTGTGGCGGCGGCCTGCAGTCATCATCTGTCTTTCAAACGGCCGGCCTTGGCAGACACGCACGCGGACGCAGATTAATCTCGGTCGGCCTCAGATGATTGTATCTGTGAGTGGGTGGACTGACCGCCGCCCGCGGCTGTGGAGAGTTTGGCAGCAGGTTGTGTCTCTGTGGGTGGACTGCCCGCCGCCCGCGGCTGGTGGAGAGTTTGGGCAGGGCAGGTTGTGTCCCTGTGGGTGGATTGTCGGCCGCCCGCGGCTGTGGAGATTTGGCAGCAGGTTGTGTCGCCTGTGGGTGGACTGGACGCGTCCGCCGGACGCGGCTGTGGAGAAGTTTGCAGCAGGTCTGTGTTCCCTGTGGGTGGATTGTCGGCGCGCCCGCGCTGTGGAGAGTTTTGGCAGCAGGTTGTGTCGGCTGTGGGTGGACTGACCCGCGCCGCCCGCGGCTGTGGAGAGTTTGGGAGCAGGTGTGTCTTCTGTGGTGGAATTGCCCGCCGCCCGCGCTGTGGAGAGTTTGGCAGCAGGTTTGTGTCTCTGTCGTGATTGCACGCGTCGCGGCTGTGGAGAGTTTGGAGCAGGTTGTGTCGCTGTGGGGTGGAGCTGGCCCGCCCGCCCGCGGCTGTGGAGAGTTTGGGCAGCGGACTAGGATAAGTTCCGGCTGCGAGCTCGGTGCGCGCTGTGCCTGTAGTGACTGGAGGCTGCCTCGTTGACCTGTCCCGCTGCTGTACGCCCATTCACTCTTCACAGGTCACGCTTATCACTCCGGCTGGCCTGCCATGTGCGCCCCGCGGTCGGCTGTATATCCAACTTTACGGTCGGCCACGCTCATATTATCTCTGTGTTATACACTGGAGAGCGTCTGGGAGCGCCGCTGTTCCCGCATTGATCGGCCACAGAAGCCGAGCGCTGACAATTATCACGGAAGAGCGCGCCTGTCAAAAGCTGCGACGCGGCCGCCGCGGGCCGGAGGCCTCTGTGGCGCGTCGGCGGCAATCGTGCTGCTCTCAGCTGTGGGTGCGCCTGGCCGCCGTGTCTGGCATGAGGACGCCACCAGAGGCGGTCCTCAGTGAATAGCGCCGGGCTGCCGGCGTCTCCTCCGCTCAGCTGCCGCTACGGCTGCAGCCGAGATAGCAGCGGTCGCCGTCTCATTAGCGTGGGCGTGTTCAGTGCACGGTTTTAGCGTCACGGCCCTCCGGTCATGGTGGCCAGTTATCGGGTCTAGATAAGGAACAGGTGAGCGCCAGTGTTCGCCTACGGCGACATCGGCCGTTGACCTAGCTGGCTACTCGTGTTGTGGGCGCACGGCTGCGTCGTGCAGTGAGCTGAGTAATTTACAGCCTTTTTCAGGGCCGGTGCTATTTCACGTTGCTTTATGCGGCGGCTGCTTCCGATAAAGAGTGAGGCGCCGCCGGTATGTGCAGGGCTCGGTGTTGACGCGTTTGTGGCGCCGATGTGGCGAGTGATGCGGCTGGTACGGAGCAGCCGGCGTGCAGACGGGAGGAGGAAGACACGGGCGGGAGCGTCTCTCTGTCTCTGGCACGGCTGGGAGGCGGGGCCTGGAGATAGAGATGGGGTCAGACTGTCGGTCGCTCTGTCAGCCTGCAGGCAGGCTATCAGCCTGCAGGGCGGTGCCAGGAAGGCAGGTGGAGGGACAGGAGACGGCGGCGTGCAGACGGGAGGTGGGAGACAGAGGCAGACTCAGTCGCTCTGTCTGGCACGACCAGAGGGCGGCTCCGGGATGGTTGACGGATAGGAGAGACAACAGCGATCCGACCGATACCAGGTTGGATGGGACTGATCTAAATTAGATTGGGCTCTGCTGGAGCTGTGAAATAGTAACGCGGCAACTTGGCACTGTGCCGGGTGTCCAGATGAGTTTGTTAACTTGTCGGCTCCCTGTGGTATCAAACTTCGATGGAAAAAGTTATATCTTGATAAGTTGAATGATGGGACTCTGTCGTGCACAGACAGAACCACATATATCACGGTTTTCGGGTGATTGGCATACGTGGTCCTTCCTTTGCACGTCATAGCTGTCCAGGCTGTCGTCAGTCTCCAGGCTCTGCCGGTATTTCGACGTCACCACGAACCCTAACAACATCAATGCCGAGCTGGTCTGAGCGGATGTCAGGTCACGTTTCGCTGTTACCGGGTACAGACTGAGATGCAGGGCTCAGGTGAGGTCATGCTGGATCGGACGGAACAACAGACGCCGAGACAGGTCGTAGTCGTATCGGGAGGGTTTCGGAGAGGTCATGTTGGTTCGAGCGGGATGGAAGTGGACGCAGACCGGGGTCGGCCGTCGGGTCAGCTCAGGCTGGATGGTCGTCTGTCTGCCTGGTGTGAGCATGCAGGTCAGCGAGTCAGCCGTGTGGGCACCGCTGGCCGGCTGGCCGTCTGACCAGCTGACCAGCGGATCTGCCGAACCGGGGCCGAGTGGGTGGACTCAGCAGCTGGCCGTTAGATCGGCGTCAGATCGACTCGTTCGATCAGATCGTCCCTGTCTGACGACTGACGACTGACGACTGACGACTGACGACTGACGACTGACGACTGACGACTGACGACTGACGACTGACGGCCAGCCGGCCGGGTGAGGGCGTCTCAGCCGGGTAAGGGCGTCTCAGCCGGGTGAGGGCGTCTCAGCCGGGTGAGGGCGTCTCAGCCGGGTGAGGGTTGTGGGCGTCTCAGCCGGGTGAGGGCGTCTCAGCCGGATGTGGGCGTCTCAGCCGGGTGAGGGCGTCTCAGCCGGGTGAGGGCGTCTCAGCCGGGTGAGGGCGTCTCAGGCGGGTGAGGGCGTCTCAGCCGGGTGAGGGCGTCTCAGCCGGGTGTGGGCGTCTCAGCCTGGTGTGGGCGTCCTCAAAGTGCCCGGGTGTGGGCGTCTCAGCCGGTGTGGGCGTCTCAGCCGGTGTGGCGTCTCAGCCGGGTGTGGGCTGTCTCAGCTCGGGTGAGGGCGTCTCAGCCGGGTGTGGGCGTCTCAGCTCGGTTGTGGCGTCTCAGCCGGGTGTGGGGCGTCTGCAGCCGGGTGAGGGGGCGTCTCGCCGGGTGTGGGCGTGCTCAGCCGGGTGTGGGCGTCTCAGCCGGGTGTGGGCGTCTCAGCGCGGTTTGTGGGCGTGCTCAGGCGGGTGAGGGCGTCTCAGCGCGGGGAGGGCGTACCAGCCGGGTGAGGGCGTCTCAGCCGGGTGAGGGCGTCTCAAGCCCGATTGGCGTCTCAGCCGGGTGAGGGCGTCTCAGCCGGTGGGGCGTCATCAGCCGGATGAGGGCGTCTCAAGCCGGGTGAGGGGTCTGCAAGCCGGGTGAGGGCGTCTCCAGCCGGGTGAGGGCGTCCTTCAAGCGCGGTTTGTTGGGCGTCTCAGCCCGGGTGTGGGGCGTCTCAGGCCGGGTGAGGGCGTCTCAGCTGGGTGAGGGCGTTCCTCAGGCCGGTGAGGGCGTCTCAGCCGGGTGAGGGCGTCTCAGCCGGGTGAGGGCGTCTCAGCCGGGTGAGGGCGTCTCAGCCGGGTGTGGGCGTCTCAGCCGGTTGTGGGCGTCTCAGCCGGGTGTGGGCGTCTCAGCCGGGTGAGGGCGGACGGTGGCGACACAGACAGCCGGACAGCCGGACAGCGTGCTGACGATAGAGCCGCCGTCAGCACCGCCGGCCGGTGACCGATGGCCGACCCTGGCCGTCTGTTTATGGAGGCGGTGCTCTGCTGGAACTGATTGGCACGCAGCGCTAATGAGCGACACGCGGAGACGGAGAGACGCGCCTGGCGGCGCGGCGCCGGGTCCTGGCCGGCAGCGGGCCACCGCTCGCTCTGTGTATGGGAGTGGCTAGGTATGCACGCCACCGGTGGCCGGCAGATTCTGCTGGACACATGTCACTGTCACACCAGACAGACAGACAAACAGAGGAACGCCGCCGGTGGCCTCCCGACTCTGCTGGGCAACATGTCACTGTCACACACGACAGACAAACAGGGCTGCGACAGCAGCTTCCGGGGCGTTGGGGACAGTGATTTTCCAATCGGAGGCTCGTATTGTCTGTTGAACACGCTGCTGCGCGCTGCTGCGCGCTGCTTCTCGACCACAGACTTCAGATACGATACGATGTCTGACAGACGACCGGTGCGATATCTGTCAGGTCATGACATGACAGATCACTGCTGACTCGATGTCTGACAGGCCCTGCAGGTCCCTGAACCTGCAGGCTCGACGTCTAGCAGGTCCTGCCAAGTCGCTACCGGCACTATGTGTCAGGCCCTGACAGGTGACTGCAGGGTGCTGCAGTACCACCCGACACAGCGCGCCGTGTGACCCGAGTGTGAACAATGCGCCACCTCCCGCGGCTCGGCCCGCTACACGCTGCTCATTGTCCGCAGCGGCGTGTGCGGCGCGGCACGCAACTCGCACCGGCGCCGCGCAACAAGAAGTCAGCGCCACACACACCGGGCTCTGTAGGCACAGTCACAGTCACACCGGGCTCACCGGGCACCACCGGAAGTCACACCGGGCTCCGTGGCTCGGACGCCTCCAGTCGCTGCACTGCGTTTCCTGGTCTGAGAGCCTTGCGGATGTCCTGGGAACGGCGGTGGTCTGGCTCCATTATGCCGCCGCCGAGTGTACCGTGCCGCTGTCGACTCTATCAAGTCGCCGTGTTGGGTCGCCGCCGCTGTGTTGGGTCGCCGCCGCCGAGTGTACCGTGCCGCTGTCGACTCTATCAAGTCGCCGTGTTGGGTCGCCCCCGCCGAGTGTACCGTGCCGCTGTCGCCTCTATCAAGTCGCCGTGTTGGGTCGATGACGGGGTGCCGAGCTCGTGTCTTCGCTCGTCGGCCGCGCTCCTGATGTGCCGCGTGGCTCGCTGTTATGACTGCCCGGTATGGATTGCGGCGTTTCTATTGACTGGACGGCGCGGCCCGTCGCCGCCGTCCGGAGGGACCGGGGACCGGCGTGTAGGGTAGAGCTGCGGCTATGTGAGCCGTGTCTGAACTGGCTGCGGCTGTGGGAGCCGTGTCTGGGGTAGCTGCGGCTATGTGAGCCGTGTCTGGACTGGCTGCGGCTGT
>VOPJ01002377.1:0-27266 GCA_014673585.1 Semibalanus balanoides
CCCGTTCTGCGTTGCAAACGCTAACGAAGACGACGATATCCACAATCGAGTGTGTGCTATGCAGGTTGTAAAGTACAAGTGATGTGGAGTTAACGCTCAAGTATGTTTGATATACAATAGTTACAGTGCAGTATCAAACATCCATAGAAATAATGCTAAAATAACCATAAATGTAATATACAAAGCAGAAACAGCAGTTACCGCGGATGTCGCCCCCGTTAGCTACTTACCTTCACATATGCCCAGCTGGGAGTTGAGGGTGTAGCCGGTGCCGCAGCCTGACGTTCTGATGCAGGAGAAGGAGCCGATGGTGTTGTCACAGCGTTGGTTATCCACACAGCTGTGGATGTCCAGCTGGCACTCATTCATATCTGCCGAAACACGCACAGAGACGTTCAGACTTCAGACCATACAACGTATAAAGCATTTCAGCTGAAGTACAAATACAGGAGATTCAGAACAATCAGCATGACCAGGTATGCATTTGTGCCGAACCATGAATATGAGTGCCGAACCTCGTATACATTGAGAACAAACAAGATCATCACTTACTCATGTCTGTCTAAGCACCAGCACACTGACACCGCATTCCACCAGACATGAGACATACGGCATCCGACATTAGACATCAGACATCCGACATCAGATCATACATCAGACATCAGACACCCGACATCCGACATCCGACATGCGACATCCGACACCCGACATCCGACATCAGGCGTCAGACATCAGACATCAGACATCAGACATCAGACATCAGACATCAGACGTCAGACGTCAGACGGTCACACTTACAGCGTCAGCAGTGGGATAAACATATATTTGTAGTACGGGCGGAACGGACATGACTGCCTCGCTGAGATAACCTGTGCCTCGTCAACCTGTTCCCAGCGTATGACTCTGTTCTGGCGGCAGAAAGCTGAACCATAGACAGTTTAGACACCCACAACGCACGTCCCACACAGCAGAGCTGGCGGTGCACCCCACGGCTGGCGGTGCACCCCACGGGACCCCAGTCACACCCATCAGACCGCACCGGACAGTACCGCTGGCAGAGTCCGCTGCTCACCAAGGCAGCGTTTGGTCTCCTTGTCGCTCTTGAAGCCGAGCTCGCACTGGCAGCTGAAGTCGCCGAGGGTGTTGGCACACTGGCCGCGCGGACCACACACGTCCGGCTGCTCCTGACACTCGTCAATGTCTGAGGACGAGCACGTGGTAAGAGGAGGTGCAGGAGGGGGTGAAGTGGTGGTAAATTCACCGCTTTAAACGCAGTATGTCTACTCACATCGCTCATTGGGGGCTGGTTAGTGGCACTAGTTTTTAGAACACAATTTTCTGAATTGAACTATGACTTCATTTCTTCAGATTCACCCTAGTTACTGATATATTCCAAAGACTCCAGGAAATTGGGTAGACTCCAGAGGGCTTCCGCTACTAGAAGCGCAGCAATAATCGATTAAACTGCCAGCATATCGTTACCACCGGCCAATAACAATGCGAAAAAACAGCTCATGTGCTCTGATCGCGGCAGCCGAACAGTTCCGTCTGTCCCCGACTCGCAACGCTCGATGGCCATTTTCGACGAAGATATCAATTTAAATTTGAAAGGTCCGAAATTTGCATATAATGAAGTTCACAATGAAAAGAACATCTGTGCAAAACTTGTCTCTCTATCTTGCATGATGTGACCGTAATTTTACTGTCTCAGGTGCGCCGTTTTTTTCTGTTTGTTTTTCCTCTGTTTATAGTGGCGATAGTTTAACCCTATTACTGTCGGGGGGGGGGGCCGAATCGGCCCCCCTTGAGGTTTTTCGCGTATGGGTCTTTCATCCTCCATGATTCACATTCGTGCGTAACTTCTCAACATTTCCTTGCGCATCGAATGGGGTACTTTCTACTACTTCCAAAATTGAATTATTAGGAGGGGGTCCAGGGCTCACTTTAGGGGGGCGTTGGTTCCGGCCGGTTTTGACCCAAACTTGCATGGTTAAAAGCACTCATACAGCACACACGCTGTGTGGTTGAAAGAGAAGTGTTAGCAAAAACAAGCATCCGGTAGATGAATTGGATTGTTTTTTTCAGATGGCTATCTAGATTTCAAAATTTTGATTTTGAAATCCAAATTTTTTGAAAAAACTTATTTTTTTCCCAAAAAATGATGCAAGTTTTTTTATTTTCAAGACGTTTAAAAAACCGGAAGATATGTGAGAGAACATGCCATAATATGTGTTCTGAAAGTTTCAGGGTGATATCAAATATTTGATGACCTGATGTCAGGTAATGCTAACCTTCCATATAGTATATGGTGAAAAATGAAAACGAGGGTTTATACATTGCATCAATCCAATTATTCAGTATCCCATGTCATCTTAGCCCATTTGAGAAATAATAATTTTTTACGTCCAGTGACCTTTGAAGGTCATTTAAGGTAACCCCCCTCAACACCTTTCTATCAATATCTAACAAGAACATCATAGTGACTAAGAATGGTCTCAATGTTTGTCTCGTCAATACGCTCTTTTGATATGCATTCTTTGACCGATGTTACGTACCGTCACCTTGAACTTGACCTTGCTTGCCGGGGTCAAATTTTTTCGATTTGACAAAGTTGATACCGATTCGAACGCAATGACGTGAGAAACACGATGGTACCAAATAAGTGCTGTATTACTTCTAATATAAAAGTTATTTAACGACACCAACAATTTGTGAAAACAGGTTCTTTTTACCATTTCTTGACCTTACAGTCCAAACCATTGACCTGAGGTCATTTATGATGCCTTTACGGGTGCAAGACAATTAAAACCGCTTTACAGCGATGTCGGATTTCCCTCCTCTGCCATAGTTCCGATATAAATGGCAAAGGTTTTCCCTGAAAAATATCAATGTTTTGACAGAACAATATATTTTTTGATGACCGCTCCATTTGCCGCTTGAAGATAATGAACCCCGCAAGGTCACCACAAATTTGACAAATCATGAGTTCATTGTCGACCTTAGTCGCACACAAAGTTTCATTTTCCTAGCTTTATGCAGCGGAGATCTGAAGGGGGGCCGAATAAGCCCCCCCCCCGACAGATTCGTATACTTTTCATCCCTCCAGGAATAGGGTTAAACGATATCGAGAAGACGGAAAACAATTATGAAAAATAATATAAGTGAAACTTAAAAAAGGGGACTGCAGTTGTGAATTTTATCTTATCCAACGTATTCAACAATCAAATCAATATCTTCTCACCGTAATACAAATACTGTTTGACATCCCAAAACAGAAGGCACACTCCCTTTAATACTCGTCCACGTCTGAACACAGACGGAGACGAACGACGCAGACGGAGACGAAAGACGGAGAAAGACGGAGAAAGACGGAGACGAAAGACGGAGAAAGACTGCATGGACATTACGAATGAATACAAATGAATGAACAAGAAACGTGAATCAGACATTGCAATTGGATCGTGGGCCCAAATGATGGGGCACGAAGCAAAATCATAATACCGATAAGCCTTAGACAATTGTGTGGATGTTTCCCGGAAATCTGTTATGTTTCATTCAATAAGGACGAACTAACATACTGTTTTAAATGCACCATGTCATGACAAATCTATCAGCAGTAACATTTACCACCCTCGAGAGAGAGAACCTAGCTCCACCAAACTATCCACGTACGTACCGACACAGCGTCTGAAGGCGTTGGAGTACCGGTACCCCTCCTCACAATCCTCCCCACCCCTGGTCGGCGTGACTGGCGGCGGCTGCCTGGTGGGCGGGGGCGGCCGGGTGGCTCGTGTGGGCGGCCGGGTGGGCCGGGTAGGTCGGGTGGCCGGCCGCCGGCGCAGCTCCCTACACCGGTAACCACCCTCTTCATTCACACACCGCTCAATCACCGGGTCACACACGTCTGTGCCCTTGAAGCACTCGTCAATGTCGACACATTGTCCGGCCAGGAACTGGAAGCCGGCGGCGCAGCGGCCGTCCAGGGGACCACCGCCGACCGGCGAGCGGCCGTCCAGGGGACCGACGCCGACCAGCGAGCTGGTCTGGTTGTAGGACGTCCGGGTGCAGGTGAAGCTGCCCCGGATGTTGACGCACTGCAGCGGCGCGCGGCAGGAGTCCAGACCTTCGGCACACTCGTCCACGTCTGCGGTATCAGCAGGATAGGTCAGGTCAGAGGTCAGGTCAGAGGTCAGGTCAGAGGTCGGGTCAGTGGTCAGGTCAGATGTCAGGTCAGATGTCAGGTCAGATGTCAGGTCAGAGGTCTAGTCAGAGGTCAGGTCAGAGGTCAGGTCAGATGTCAGGTCAGAGGTGAGGTCAGGTCAGAGGCCAGGGCAGTGGTCAGGTCAGAGGTCAGGTCAGAGGTCAGGTCAGAGGTCAGGTCAGAGGTCAGGTCAGAGGTCAGTCAGGTCAGAGGTCAGTTCAGAGGTCAGGTCAGAGGTAAGATAAGAGGTCAGTTCAGAGGTCAGATGAAGTGTAACTCTGCACTCCGCAGTCTGCACCACCGAGAAAGTCGGTCTGAGAAGATTGGAACCTTCATCAAATTGCGATATTATGCTATTGCGCCAGAAAGAACTGCTCGGATTCGCATAAACAATTTTCATGCTATAAAAAACATATCCCATAAACATTTGATTAGCATCAGATCTTATTGCAATAGCGACTAGGATCTAGAAGTTCAAGGACCCACGGGTGTGAGAACGGGTGTCATCTTTCACATCCTGCACTCTGCAGAACCCACCATCGCAGATGCCGGTGGCGGGGTTGAGCTGGTACCCTGTAGCGCACTGGAGCTGGTCGATGCGCCTGTTACAGGTGTAGCTGCCGGCAGTGTTGACACAGTACTCCAGCGCCTTACTGCAGGTGTCGGTGCCCTCCTGGCACTCGTCAATGTCTGCCAGAACACAGCGACATAAAACAGGGTCAGAACATATACATGATTTCTGAACATGTATGTTCACATTGTATCTGTTTCGTCGATCTCGTTCAACAGCCTTACTAACGGAAAACTTCGTCACCCGTTACCCGTCGTTTTTCCCTAAGTGGCGAGTCATCTCTGGCATTTGCGGTAGGTGGCTCGGCAAGGGACTCGAAGATCTCGGACTTCGACCATGGCCATGGCGTTTTCAGTCGTTTTCGGACATGGCCCAGCGAAAACGACTGAAGTCGGCCGTACATTGACATAACTCTCGATTTTTAAGAAGATCAAGAGGGCTTCACCAGGTCCGTGTATGGTGGAGCTCTCACGATGCTATGGGTTTTCGTCATAGGCGTATGAACAGGAGGGGGGGGGGGGCGCGGGGCGGGGGGGGGGGGGGGGGGGGGGGAGGAGCCCCCACACTTTTCGGTTAATTTTTTCGGTTGTTTTTGGCTAAAATAGTTTATTTTGCTAGATGATAATTTTTTTCATGGAAAAAGTGTTGCCCGGACGAGAAGGCCAAAATCGGCAAATAAATATTCCACAGGGATGAATTTCTTTCAAGACAAGATCAAAGTTTCACTCCCCCACCCCTCCAACTTTTTGACACGTTCCTACATCTTTGGCTTCCGTTCGTCGCGCCTCATATTTCAGCACAATCCTCACATCCCCTGCCCTCCCCGTCCCTTCCGCGAGAACTGATCAGCATACCGGCACACTTCTGCACGAAGTCGTTGAAGCGGTAGCCGCTCTGGCAGAGGGCCGGCCGGCGAGGGATGCAGCTGAAGCTACCCTCGGTGTTGGAGCAGGTGCTGGTGCGCGGGTTACAGCCGTGCGTGTCCGCCGCGCACTCGTCAATGTCTGCCGGACGGCCGGCAGGTTCAGGTCACATGGAGGGGGAGCAGGAGCTACCCAGCTACACTGGGTGCAGTTCGGAGATGTGAGTTATTTTACTCCGGAAAAAATCGTACAGCTCAGTGATGATATCCCATCAATGTCGTCGCTGGGTTTGGGTTTTGTCTGAAAACTTTACAAAATCACCCTTTTGCGCAGTGGTATCACCAGAACATGGCCAAGGTTACCAGTGGTATCATCATTGGTCAGTGGATACCAGCGGTATAACCAGTGAGTGAACAAGAAGGTCAACAAGTTACTGCACTGTACACATGGAATGCAATGCTATAGCGATATTCATCGTCTAAGTGCACTATTTCCGTGACTTCATCGGATAGATAATAATATCCCAGTGACTTTGACGAAGGCAGTGTAAATTTCAGGACCACGGAGCGGCCAGCGGCGGGCCCAAATTCAGGCCCGGTGGGCCTGAAGCTGTGTCTAAACTCTCATGCCGCGCTCACACAAGTTCGGGGTTCAAGTATTTGTTTAATGTGCTCGTATAATTAAGTAGACATGCACATTGCTCGCTGCCGGGCCTGGCGGGTGCTGCCACATCTGACCGGGCTTTCTGCCAGTGCCAACTCATTTATGAGCGGTGGCGGTAGCGGTGCCGGTTTCTGTTGCATTATTTGTTTGTTTACATCTCTACAGTGTACCTACCCCAGAACCTGTGCCGCACGTTTTTTTTTTATTTGGGGGGGGGGGGCACTATGCTTGTGGTCAAATATTTGCTAGCAGTAGTGGTACTCCCAACCGATTCGTAAGTAGTAATAAGCGATTGTATTTGCTAAGAATGAATGGCAATGCAGCATGCCCCAATAAACATTTTGATGTCGGGCCGACGTCGAAAGATGTCGGCATCTCGGCACCGACGTCGGCATGTTTATTAGGGTATGCCTGATGGATAATGACACAGACTACTGCGTAGTTCCAATACAAATATGCCAATTATTTAAAACAAACTAAAAAGATTCAAATATATCACGCCCGTCGCCCACCCTCCCTTTTAGCCATCCGCTCGGCAGAAAAATCTCAGACTCGAACATTCCCCGCCCCGGTGTCTGGCGCAACTGCTCACCCTCGCAGCTGCTGCTGGCGTAGGAGTACTGGTAGCCGGCCGTGCACGTGGTGTTGGTGACACAGGTGAACGAGCCCGGCTGGTTCCGGCAGCTCTGACCCGGCCGACAGTCCGCTGTGGCCTCCGCACACTCGTCAATGTCGTCACAGTTTCCGCTGGAGGAAGATCGACAGAGGGTCAGGGTTTGTCACTGGGCTCAGAGCGGCAGCAGATCCCTTGTAATCCTCCCGACTGCCGGTCCTATATCCTCTGTCACGCAATCGTTAGCGCGGTTCTGGTGGTCGCTAACCACCGGGCGAACCACCGGGCTGCCCTCGAGCCGCCCCCGGGAGTGGTGGCCGCCTGCATGGTGTGAGACCTCCTCGCAGCTTCGTCCTGCGGGGAAGGGCCTGTTCATGGGGCGGCTGCCCGGTCAGCGTTTCATTTTGACCCACTTTAACTCTTCTCCTTCATCCCATGGCTGCGCAGTGCGCAATGGCCCAAATGAGCCGAAGCGGTATTATTCTGACAAAACCAAACCAAAATAAGAACGGAAGAACGGAGATAAAAATAGTGCACTTCCCGCATACATATCAACCGAAAGGGTCTAACATCAACGTTCACCATACTAGTAAGCAGAATACGTAGCAGGTAGTTTTTTACGTTAAACTGAAAATGTTACTCATACATCACAAATGTTAGCATGAAGATGGAGTGGAACGCTTCTTGCGATAGAAGTCCAACATAAGGTATTACTTAATGCTCGGGAGGATCTTAATCGGGTTCTAGCACTTAAATATATAGGTACTGTTTGGGCAGACGCAAGTGTATGAGCCAGACTACGTTGTAGCAAGGCAGATACAGAATTGATGGACATCACCGCCATCACCGTTGATATTGATACCGTTATGGGTATCATTATCGTCGATATCGATATTGATACCGTCGAGCAGTGGAACATACCTGGGGTTGGCCCGGTAGCCGACTGGACAGTTTGGTCGGCAGGTGAAGCTTCCCTCCGTGTTAACACACGTGCTGGCCGCCGTACAGTTGCCCACACCCTCGGCACACTCGTCAACGTCTGCGGTACAGAGGCGTCCGGCGGGACGACAGGTCAAATGCACAGTTCGGCGTACAGAGAAATACGGTACAGAGGCGTTCAGCGGGACGACAGGTCAAATGCACAGTTCGGCGTAGTTCGGCGGACAGAGAAATACGGTGCAGAGGCGTCCAGCGGGACGACAGGTCAAATGCAGAGTTCAGCGGACAGAGAAATACGGTGCAGAGGCGTCCAGCCGGGATCGACAGGTCAAATGCACAGTTTCGGCGGACGAGAAATCGGTAAGAGGCGGTTTCAGCGGGCACGGGAAGGTCAAATGGCAAGAGTGCAGCGAACAGATAGAAAGTAACCGGTGCAGAGCGTCCACCCGGGAACGCACAGGTCAAATGCACAGTTCGGCGGACAGAGAAATACGGTACAGAGGCGTTCAGCGGGACGACAGGTCAAATGCACAGTTCGGCGTACAGAGAAATACGGTACAGAGGCGTCCAGCGGGACGACAGGTCAAATGCACAGTTCGGCGTACAGATCAATACGGCACAGAGGCGTCCGGCGGGACGGCAGGTCAAATGCGCAGAGTTCGGCGTACAGAGAAATACGGGGTTTAGTTCAGTAAACTGGGACGAGTAGGTTGATTCTTGGCGATACAGGGTGTCACCGTTCCATTTCCAGCCTTTGAGGTAAATACTGCAATTGTAGCTGGTAGGCGAAGTTCAGGCCTTGATACTGTAACTGAGGACACAAACGCTGGAGTATAGGTACAATAGTTGTACAGGGTGTCCCAGAATTACCCGAACATCTGTTTTAAAGTTAATATCGCTACTGCACTGTAACCGGCAAAGCTACGGTTGTCAAATTTTTATTAGATACTCCTTAACAGTCGACCTTGAACACCAAACCCTCCCAAGGTCTGGTTGTGGCGTGGGTCAGTTGCTAGGTAAGGTCAGCGGTGGGTTGTTGTTTTTCGTTTTGCGCCCAAGCGCTTAACCGGCAACTTTGGGCAATTAATACACCCCTGGGTTCTGCAACAGAGCTGTTGGCATGAGATTTGCTGGACAGCCTCAAAACAGTGCGTGCAATCAGTTGGATATCAGTCGCACCCAAATTTACCAGTGTTGAAAGCGCTGCAAAGTGGGGAGACCAACTGGTCAGAGCAAGCCCCGGTCGCGACGCAAAACCAAGCCTGCATCCGGTCACCAAGAGAGTGATCGCGATGGCGGCCAACAAGCGCCACCAATATACGCAAAAGCTGGTCCACCGCCTAATTAGGACTGGCTACATCACATCCAACTCATGGGTGCATCGCTATCTCCGCGAAAAATTATAATTGCGGTCTTCTAAGCTGCAAAAAGGCCGAAATTTACCAGAATGTGGCGCATGCACCACCTCAAGTTCGCAAGAGACCACACAAATTGGACCAAAAAGACTGGAATCGCGTAGTGTAGTCCAGTGTGGTCCGATGTGGTCCATTTTAACTTTTCTAACCCCGTAGTCGGCAAAACGACCGTGTGTGAGCGTCAGACGGTGCCGACGTTCTCGCGGTTGAAACGGTCAAGCGTCCACAAAAAGTGAAACTGTGGGGAATGATGAGCCATTGTACTCTTTTTGAGCTGCACGTGGTTCCCTAAAAAATCACCATAAATGGACAGTAATACCATCAGAAATTATGACAAAAGAAGGACTTGATACTGTGAAGCGGACGGCCACAGGTGGATCGGTTTGGAAAATAAAGTTGAGTGGATACTGAAGTATCAGGATCTGAGCCAATCTTCATGCAAAGGCGGTGCACCCCGTCAAATCCGTCCAAGCAACTCACAGGGTGATGCATATTTTATTCTTGATTTGGGAGAAAGCGACAATATGGTCTGAGAAAGAGTCCGGAACTACAATTAATATTAGATAATATCTTGGGGTACATCATCTAAAACAAAAAAGTATTGATCAAAGAGTAATAACCTGTCACAAGCATAATTAATATGAGGACTTATGGTGCACATGACTTAAAAGCTGGGCGGGACTATCGGCTACTTTCTGCTCGGGGTTGGTATGCGGAGGGGGGACTGGCGGTACATAGTGCGAGTAGTCAGCTATACGTGATATTGACCCTGAAGAGGAACACTGGAGATAGGTACAGGCGTGCCAGATTTCCGGGTTTTTATATGAGTAGGTCTAATGTTAGTTAACATGAAGGACAAAAAAATACATTTGTCTTCTTCTTTGTATGTGTCATGAGGTACGCAATAGGAAACTCGGGCGGGAGGGTGAGTAATTCGGGGACAGCTCATATACTGTAACAAATATGCTACAAACCGGTATTGATCAAACTTGTGATTATGAAATAGCTTGAAGGCACTTTCTCTATATGTACGCGGGGATCGTATGTAACGAGATGTGAAAGTCCCCGGGAAAGTCAGGCGCTTGATTAATTGGGGATACCTCGCGCAGGTGCTACCAATGTCAACCATATTAGTGGAGGAACCGGGGTGGGACCAAAAAGAGATGGAGAAATTTGAAACTGAATAAGATAACATTAGATTACCTTCAAGCAAGACGGGGTCAACAGTGGCATAATATCTCAGGAAAGCCACATTTCATGGAAAATTATGTTTCAAAGACCAGAGCCACGTTGGTCGTGCGACACGACTCGAGTAAGGATGGTGCTCCCACACGGGAGACATTCACTTACGACTCAGAATGTGTACTATTACAGCACATTTCTATTACTGGTGCGCCAATCACGGGACAGTGGCCAGCATCCGCCCGCGTCTGATGACTCTAATGGCTCGTGGTACATGTCGCCGGTTTGGCTATGCGGCACAGCCCTTAGTAACGGCAGCCGTTATCACGGTCGTCTAGGTTCTTCGGACCGCTTTCGTATATCACGCTGGACCATCTCAGGTGACCGCAAGAGGAAGACATTCATCCGTAGAGTTGGGGCCGGCCAGATGCATTCGTTCGACGCGGGGATCACGCGGTACCTGAAGTGCTTGTTCATACTTTCCATTGTCTTCCTGACTGTGTGTGGGAGGTGCCCGGTCAGAGGGATATCCGTCCTGTCTATGAAGCCTACATGTACTTCATGTACCTTGCCATGCTGTCATTTGGCAACGACTCCAGATGTAATCAAGGTCCACCTGAATAGCGCTCCTGATTGACTGTTCAACTGTTTATGTTGAACTTTGGAGGACTCATAGGGCCCGATGCCTCCTCACCCGGCTGCTCAACGCAACACCAACGGTAAACCCTTCTGCTCTGCAGCGCTTCCTCGCACCAAGTCAGGTTTATCTTTTTGACCCAAAACGACTTTCTTGGAATTGACGGTGCCTTTCAAATAAAAATGTGCCTCATCCGAGAACCAGATGTTGTGGGCAAAGTTGAGATTTAACTACTTTGGCAATTTCCTGCTTACTTTATGAAAACATTGCTTACAATAATTAAACGTATGTCAAACAAATTTCCATGAAACTGAGCACGTGCATACATAAAATCATGTAAATTGCTTGAACGGTTGCTCCGTGGTGAAGAAACTAAATGTTTCCATCCTTTTTGGTCCACCCGGTACAGACCTGCGCAGCCACCCTGTGCCAAGGAGAAGCGGTATCCGAGCTGGCAGCGGACGATACAGTTGAAGCCTCCGTCGGTGTTTTGACAGACCTGACCCTCACTGCGGGTACAGTTGTCCAGACGCTCGGCACACTCGTCAATGTCTGCAGCACGGAAGGGGTGTTAACATCGGCGTGGTTTGTTTCACGGAAGGGGTGTTAACATTGACGTGGTTTGTAGACATTTTGATATTACAGGACATACTGGCACTGGGTATGCTCCAGTGAAGTCGCGCTGTCGTAAGCAAAACATGAAATTTAACATCCAATAGTCAACAATAGATAAACGAATTACGAGCTACGTATATTAGTGTGCATAGATGTTCTGCTATCATTGATTTCAATAGAGCTAAGCAAGTTAATACACACAGTGTTGGGTGACCTAAAAGCAGGATCACCCAATATTGCCACCAGTCGTTTGCGGTACACAATGAAGATAGCCCGGCAGCCGGCACCAAGCAAAGCAGCCCGTTAGTTCGCAGTACACGGGGTGTAAATATCAAGACAGCTTCCGTCCCGATTACATGGCAGCACCAGTATCGCTCGTTACCACGTTAGTAGCCAGTTGCCACTGTCTTCTTACCGGTAAGACAGTTTTATTTTCCTCATTTCCTTCGTGGTGAGCTTTTGGTTACCACGCAATTGAAGTTTCTTCGTTTCATTCCATGCCGCTTATTTCGCAGTTGGCTAAAGCCGGCCGCACACTGCGCCATTCGGTTGCGATATCGCTGCGACTCCACCAGCGACACGGCCAAAACACAATCACTGCCAAACATATCGTGTTTCCTAACGCAATTAACTTAGTTGGGAGTTGCGGTACGACACCCGGATGACACCATTTTGAGGCGTGGTCTAATCCCAGGGATGTGTCCGCGAAAGAATCGCGGTGATATCGCGGCCGAATGTCCCAGGCCAGTGTGCGGCCGGCTTTACCCTGCCTTGGTTAGCCCTGATGCGACACCGTTCTCGACGCTTGTAACCCTGCCTTGGTTACCACGGTGGTTAATCCGAAACTCCCAGTTCGGGTTGCTCTGGTGATTAGTCCGCAGTTGTTAGCGATGGTCACCTCTGTGGTTTCTCTCCGCGGTTACTCTGCGTGGTTATTCTTCCGTTGTTAAACTGACGTGTTTACTTCAGTGGTTAGCACCCAGCTCCCGTCACTGGTTACCCCGCCATGATTATTCCAATAGCTAGCCATTAGCTCATGTCCCTGGTTACCCCACGGTGGTTACCCCAGTAGTAACCCAGAAGCACCTGGGTGATGGTTTCCTTTGGCAGTTAGCCTTCAGACTCCGTCACAGGTTACCCCAGTGGTTACCCTGCCATGGTTACGGTTACCCCTGCAGTAGCTATCCCGGACCCCGTCTTCGGTTACCCTCGCAGTCGACGCCGTACAGGAGACTGGGCCGGTAACCGGGCGGGCAGCGTGCCCTCAGCTGACACTGGAACCCTCCCAGCTCGTTCACGCATGTCTCGCCCAGCTGACAGTTGTCCAGACTCTCCAGACACTCGTCCACATCTCGGGTAAACGTGACAAGATAGTTAGTCACGAGTCATGACCGATAGTTTGACTAGCTAGGTGGTGGGTATACCTTCTTTCAAATGACAACGCTGTAGCCGTGGATACAGCACATTTGAATACAGACCATAATACAAGTGCAATTCGTATAGTAATACAATCACATATCATTTCAGCGCGACCATCCAGTACCAATATCGAATATTCTGGGGTCAAACGGCTGCGGGCGCCGCCAGCGCCGCCACGCGGCCGGCGGCGGAACTTACCGACGCAGGCGCGCGCCGCCACGCTGAACTCGAAGCCCTGTTCGCACATGACGTCACACTCGTATCCTCCGAGTGTGTTCCGGCACACCTCCGACTCGGGTCTGCAGCCGTCAATCTTCTCATCGCACTCGTCCACGTCTGTGGGATAGCGGCGGAGACGACACGGTGACATGTGTGCCGTGGCGGCTGGCGAGAGGGAGAGCTCAGGATTGGAAGGTTGGCTTAGTATGCGCACAGGCGGGTTGGGACGTTGCTTGCGGGAGACGGGAAGACGTTGATGCAGGGATGTAGCAGACACGGACACAGGCACGGATACAGAATATACGTACATATATGAAGCACACACGAGTGCTGACACGCGATAGACATAGCTCCGAATAACAGGACCCGTGGTCCGAATAGCTCCGAATGACAGGACCCGTAGTCATAAACTCAAAGTAAAAAAGCCCAGAGTATGACTCATTACTCGACAACGTTTCTTCTCGAGCAGGAGTGTCAGTAATTGGAATTCGCTTCCTCAACGTCGTCATTGATTCGAAACTGTTAACCAGTTTAAAAATAGGTTCGATGATGGCAAAAACAGCTCACGGTAACAACTCGTAGTCGCGATACAGTGTAATATCCAATGAATGTGGCGTAATATATAAACATGACAAGAGCAGGACCAACAGGGCTTATGAGCCCTCAACACCTGATAATCAAGTACATCAAGTGCATCGATAGAGAAGGTGAGAAATAAATGACGAGAACACTACTCCAACACATCCACACGCTTACACCTATACTAAAACAACCGACACTATGTAGTCCTAATACGCTTGCCGAACACATACTACACAGTACACACCACCACGCTTCCTACCCCCCACCACCTCCCCCACCTCTCCATCCCTACCCCGCGGTCCGCCAGTCACCCACCAAACGTCACCAACACACACACACACAGCAGACCAGCGCGAGCGGCCGCCGCGACTTACCGAGACAGTTGGCCACAGTCGCGTCGTACTTGTAACCGGCCGGGCAGTCCTGGGGGCCCCGGCGAGCCTGACACGTGAAACCGCCCTGGGTGTTGAGGCAGAACTCTTTGGCAGGGTCGCACGTGGACGTGCCCTCGAGGCATTCGTCAATGTCTGGAGTAGGGACGGGCCACACCAGGGGTCAGTTGTATGCCCTCGAGGGATTCGCCAATGTCTGAGACAGGGGGTGGGGCATATATCGGGCAGGGCTAGGCTTGTTCCCGCCCGCTTAGCGGGCGTATAGCTTAAATGACCGAGACATGTGTTGAATGGGTGTGGGACTGTTCCTATGTATGTCCTTGTACAAAAGAGGTTGATGCTCCATTGTCACTATCAGTCGTCCCGTGCAGCATCCGGAATAGTGTTTTATCATGTT
The DNA here is from genome assembly GCA_014673585.1 of Semibalanus balanoides. Classification (NCBI taxonomy): domain Eukaryota; kingdom Metazoa; phylum Arthropoda; class Thecostraca; order Balanomorpha; family Balanidae; genus Semibalanus; species Semibalanus balanoides. The sequence continues at coordinate 14,709 of VOPJ01002377.1, forward strand.
TCGATCTTAATTGGATAAGTAGAAACTACACGCCGCTAGACCGGTGGTGGAAGAACCAAAGCAATATCTAAAATCGGAACCAATTACACCAGTTATATACAACAGGTGATGATGATGATTGGGGCTTAAGGGCGCCTCAACAAAATAGCTATATGGCGTCCATTACAACAACAGGTAAACGACTAAATGCACGGACAACGCATACAACCCTCAGCCCCCAGGCTAAAGGCTCATCACACACTGTGCCAACAGTCCCAGTATCCCTCGCCGTGCAGCAACTCACCGACACATGTCTGCATGTTGGGGTTGAAGACAAAGCCGGCGGGACACGGGTTGTTGATCTGCGACACGCACTGGAAGCTGCCGATCGAGTTTTCGCAGGCCATGTCGCCGCAGATGGCCGGATCGAGACACTCATTTACGTCTGGAGAGGGCCGGGGATAGACGTTACCATGGCAACACGGTACGGAACGTCTCGTGGGGTAAACGCAACGAGAGGGAACAAAATGGAGCAGTGCAATTAATTAGTATTTATTTACCTTAAGTAAAGGTCATTAATGTACCCTTTCGAGTATTGAGACCCTTTACTCAGGTGGTGCCTCCTCTTCTTTCTTTCGAGCTGAGTCGGCTGCTGTATTCTTGGTATGGTGGCCATGCAGTGCTGGCCACAGTTGAATGCTAGTAGGGAACCTGTAGTTAAATTTATCAGGGAGGGTTACTCCCATTCTTTCACCCAGTCTTGGTACTTTGAATGCATTCTACACTCGGCTGGCTTCGATGATTGGTATCCTTGAAGAAGCCTGTTCCACGCCTGGTCACCGTTGCGGCAAAAGAACGACTTCTAGGCCTGGTGTGCCTTGATACTATGAAGTTTTGTCCTTGTGTTCTCGTGTGGCGTTCTGCTGGAGGGAAAGTCTTGAATCATGCCTATTGCCACAACTACCGCACTCTCTTGTGTAGTTCACTTTGTCAAAGCCGTTCAGTATTTTAAATGTTTCAATATCATCGGTTCTTTGCCGTCGGAATTCAAGTGTTGGTAAATTGAGGTTTCTAAGTCGCTCTGGGTAGGAGAGGTGGGAGAGATTCCACTCACCAGCCTTGTTTTGCGCGCCGTTGAAACTGTTCAAGTGTAGTCCTGTCTCTTTTAAGTTTTGGGACCATATAACCAGTTGGCATATTCAAGATGAGGTCTGACGATGCTCTTGTACAGTGGCAGAAAATTATTACAAGGTCGATGTTGCGAATGTGTTCGGATGGCACCAATTTTAACATTTTTTTTTGGGTATAAAGCCCCTTAATTTCACCTGGTTTGGTATACATGGCTTCGGAAGGTTTTAACCTTTTTTGGTGATTGTTGGATCCCAGGGTCCTTCTCTTCGCTTAGCTACCTGCAAGAATATGCTTTCATGCTTCAATCTGTGGTCTTCATGACGTACTACCCTTCCAGAGAATTGGTAGAGCCTAAGATGCATACCTTGCACTTGAGAGGAATGGAAGAGCATCTGCAGTGGTTCTCGCCCATTCCTGTAAAGTGTCTGATTAGTCCATTGCAGGTCACGTGTGCGAGGGTTCTGATCCATTTCATTGATAATTTCGAAGACCTTGTGTTTCAATCAGCAAACATGAGATGAACAATGCAGAGAGTTTTGGGATGTCACAGACAACATGGAAACAGTAAAAGTGGTGCAGGACGACCCCGTGGGACCCGCTAGTCCATCGACCCATCTGATAGGTTCCATTGACTTTACTCATCATGACCGTCTGCCTGTGAGGAAGCTCTTAATCCATTGCAGAATGTTGTTTACTGTTGATGTCCAAGAGTCTATAGAATTTGGGGCACGAGGAACGTTCATATGTGGCACTGTGGTCGAATGCATGGCAGTAGTCAAGGAACACGACATCGACGCAGATTGTGACTGAGCGCCTCCGTCCAGACATCCAGTGGCTTCCAGAAGTGTTGTGGATGTGGATTTTCCAGCTGACAATATCGCATGCCTTGATCACAAAGTAGATTGTGTGCTGCTTTCAGGTGAAAGAAGAATGTCTTCGCAGATGATCTCTCCAGTAGCTTACATAATATTGATGTTGCGAAACCGGTGACTAGTTGGCAGGGTCGGTTCTATCACCTCTCTCGAATATCGGTGTTCCACAGTGTAGCTCTTCCATTGCAGAGGAACCTCTCCTGGTGGTGATGCTGCTTAGAGAACAGCAAGGTATAGGAAACCGCCAGAGTTGGTCTGCGAGTTCTTTTCAGTACACGCGGGTGCAGCTGGTCGGGACCCTGGTGACTTGTTGACTTCAGTGCTTGGTCAACTGGATGGACTCGGTTCGGAGTATGTTATCGTGACTTCAGCTCGCGACTCCAGAGTCCTATTTAGGCTCAGCATTGGGTAGAGAGGACATGTCCTTCCTTCTTGTGGGAACCTTTGGGCGTACTGGTGGTTCAAGCACATCAGCTTTTATCCTTAATCATTGCTCACCAAATTCCTCGCGGTATCACTGCGTAGATTCAACCAAATACGATCTTGAATTTTCTGCGACGGTTGACGTAATTCGGCAGAATACTTTGTGTTACCTTTTACTTCCTTGGCTAGCTATCGACTCAAATATCCGTCTTCTTTCCTGGTTGCGTGGGAAGCCTCGTTCCTTGCCTTAACATAGCTTTGGTAATCAGAGCTATCCTTCGTATTAAGAAACCGAATCCAAGCGTGATGTTTCTTTCTCACTTTTCGTATGGCGTTTTTATTCATCCACAACGACTTTCTTTTATTTGTGCTATTAATAGGATCAATCTTGGGCACATATCGATCTATGGCGCTAGTGATCACCTGTTCAATCGCGTCCACGGAATTATGAACTTGGTTATTCCAAATATATTGTCAAAACATGTTTCATGTAAACTATTTTGCCATGATACAAATGCAAATAAAGTTATTTGACAAAATTAAATTAGTTTGCAAAATACAATTAATTTGACAAATTATATTTTTATAAAATTACTTTGCGAAAAACCCACTCACTGACATTAATAGCGGAGCATTTCCCCATGTAATTAGGTAGCATGTTGTAAATGGATGTATATTTCAAATATCATGACTTGCTAACCAGTCCAATTTTTACATTTCCAGAACTCTTCGATCTCGTAAAATGACAACTACAATTGCAAGTGGTAAAAGCGTACATATGATATGGACTCCAATATATTTTAACACTCACCGTCACACAGCTGGTTCTCTTCGTTAAGAACAAACCCTTCCGGACATAGCTGAACATCATCTGAAATGAAATCATAATACCAACTTCAGTACAAATTTTAGTTAAACCACTGATTCCAGGCACACCCAGGTAACAGATACCGTTGTAACAACGTTGTGAAAAATTAAGTTGGAATTTTGCGTTTTAACAACGTGCGACAACGTCTGAGAGGTTGTGAAGAAAAATTTGTATAAACGTCGCTTGTTAAGTCGTTAACTCAGCACGTTATATCGTAACGATGTCACAACTTCGTTCTAGGATAAGTTTGGTCAGTGAACAGGCTCGCAATGTGTACAATTATCTGCAACTTAGCATATTGGACCATCTTACCTGATTAATGGATCGAGAACCGTAAGTCACGTTTAGCTATGCTTGTCAAAAGTAACGTTTGTAGGCAACGTTGTTTCAACGTTTTGGTGATTTCCGCGTCACAAGGTAAACGTTGACAACGTTCCTGGGAGTCTACAAAATTACGCTATCACAACGTTGTGTAGTTGTGTTGCAACCTTGTCACAACGTAGCGACAACGTAAAATTGTTAGCTGGGCAGCTACATTATCCGCAGTTTACTTCGGGCAGACCAATGTACCCAGTTCATTCATATTGCATTGCAGATCTAGCGTGACATTTTCCGTTCAGTAAAACGGTATACGCTCCGTTATACTGAAACATCCGTGACACCTAAAAGTCACGTAACACAGTCTGTTCTACAACTCCGGACGTAAGTATCAGTGCCATGATTCGCTGACCGTCCCTCGTCACCCGTTTCCGTTTGACCTGTCAGCTGCCGCCTGAGTTCTGACCTGGCCCCGGTAGCTGCTCCCGTAGATCCTCCTCGTCCTCCAGTGTCGCGGTGGCGCCCTCTGGCCGGTACACCACGCGCGAGGTCCGGTCCAGGCAGCCGTACGCGCCCGGCTCGTTGAAGCACATGTGGCCAGACTGGCACTTGTCCACCCGGGTGACGCACTCGTCCACATCTGAAGGAGAGGGATGGCGTCGGTTGGTCGCATTCACCATCGAAAAGTCCGAGGCAACGTGGTGTAAAATTACAATATTTCGAGTTGAAATAGATTGTAAGTCAGTCGGCCTTATTAATAACATATGAAAACACTGTCAAATCTCATATGGCTTCAGCTAGCAAATTATTGAACCACAATATGATGGTCACCCCAAGAATAGCTGCAGCTGCAGGATAGCTGACCAGCCGGTACTGACCGAGACAGTTGACCTGGTCGGGGGCCAGTTGGAAGCCTTCCCTACAGGAGCAGCGGATGTCAGCGCCGGTGTCGGTGCAGATATCCGCACACGGGTTACTCTCCTGACATCTGCCAGAACAGAGAGCAGCTTAGAAAAGGAGCCTTCGACGGGCAGGCTGCATGTGTGATGTGCCGGGTAGTTGGCGCACGGAGCGATTTCGGTTGGTGATGCTTCGCAGGAGTGTAAGAGGTAAAACGTATGAGGCCATCATAGGCAGGTCAGAGGCATGAGGCCATAAGAGGCATGTAAGAGGCATGAGGTCAGGACGAAGGAAAAGCCAGCAGCTGCGTGAATATGCTGTTTGTTTTACATTATAACCACGATCGCCCCCCCCCCCCTCTATTGCGGTCTCGGGTTTGAGTTATCTTACGTTAGCCTAGAAATAACCGATACCTATGTATGTATTACGAGCGAGCGCGAAGCGCTCGAGTTCCCGCTGAATACGGAATTTTATCACATATAAACGGCCGACCCGACCCGACCGTAGCGCTTTTGAGGAGCTGATATCTTTGGAAACCAGCACCCGATTGATAAGTGGTCTTCGCCATCTGATAGCCCCATTCAATAAATTGTGTTATTGACATGTTTCGTCTCACGTGAGTGGTCATCATGGCGCGTGACACGTGCCGCGTCAGGGGTGCCAGAAAACGCTATCCTGCAGCTACGAAACGGATTATTTGAGTCACAGTGGTTGCCATGGTAACGTAATCCTGCATGACACCTCCACTTCCCCGAGTGCACTGACCGATTAAGCTGAAATTTGGTGTGTGATTTGAGACCAAACTACTGGCAATGTGGTTAATGGCAGCAGAGCAAATTTATCGCTATCGGGTTTACACGGACTCGCTCGTCCTTCGCCGATTAAGCGCCTCACCTTACTAGTGCATATTCTTGCAGGGCTTACAGACACGAGGTTCACAAATCACAGGCACTAGGTTCACAAATCCCACTGTACTTGTTCCAGAACATGCTCGGCAGATGACACTGGCTGTTCGTGTAGAAGTTCCACCGGCATCTCTCCTCCGCTGACAATCGTCCATTGAATTGAAGACGCCCGGGACGGGTCATGACGTCACGCTTCCTCTATTCACCACTGGCTGTAACACCCTACGTTTCACCAGCTAGCCTCTAACTGACCTGTCATTTTTCGGGTCCGGGGTGCTATGACCTTGACCTTGACCAGGGCGCCCGCCTGACCTGGCACGGACCGTATCCAGCGTGCATGACTTGGCGTCCGGACCGAGCAGGAAGCCCGGCCGGCACTCGCAGCGGTAGGAGCCGGGCACTGAGATGCAGAGGTGGGCACACAACTGGCCCACGAACATGTCGCAGATGTTCTCCGAGTCTGAAACGGGCGGCACAGCCCATATAGGGGTCACATCTCAGTCATAGTACATACATGGAATGCAGCTGAGACAGTGGGGAAAACACGGGTGGAAGTGACCGGGGTTGGGGCCCGCGGTGGATAGAAGAAGATTGATAAGTTCAAAGAGTGAGTGATTCCAATGAATGTGACGTACCTCATGCATTTCTCTCAGGCATCTGAACCGATACAATGATGGAGATGTTTCGGAATGCATGACATTTGGTGTTCCCTGAATTCGGTCTTGACCGAGGCCCTGAATTCCTGCCGTGACACTGCTGACACAAGGCGTCGCGTCCCAGCCACCCAGTCAAGTGCACATTGCTACCGGCCCTCACCCACAACCAGCACTCTCAGTCCCAAACAGACGCGCCAGGGCCAGCCGTCAAAACCAAACATCTCAGCTCTGACGGGCCTGCCGGTCGGCCGCCCGGGCACAGTCCACCCACGGGGCCCATGGAGGCCCGGGCAGTCCATCACGGTGCAGCACGTCACCCACAGTCCGGCGGGTGAAAACATTCCGACTATTTCACAATCGGGCGACACAACCGACGCAGAGTGGCACCAGTCGACGCTGCGTCCGATGACGTCACAGAGCGGATATCCGGCGAAGGCACTACGGTGGGGGAGAGCTCAGAGGGCGGGGAGCCACGCACCTTACTCCACCACGATGTGCGAGGGCTTACCTTGCTCCACCACGGTGAGAATGGGCTTACCTTGTTCCATCACGATGTGCAAGGGCTTACCTTGCTCCACCACGGTGTGATGTAGCTTATCTTGTTCCACCACGATGTGAGGGGGTTTCGCTTGCTCCACCATGGTGTGAGGGGGCTTACCTTACTCCATCACGATGTGCGAGGGCTTACCTTGCTCCACCACGATGTGAGGGGGTTTTCCTTGCTCCACCATGGTGTGAGGGGGCTTACCTTGCTCTACCACGGTGTGAGGGGGCTTACCTTGCTCTACCACGGTGTGCGGGAGCTTACCTTGCTCCACCACGGTGTAATGGGGTTTACCTTGCTCCACCACGGTGTGAGGGGACTTAACTTGCTCCACCACGATGTGAGGGGGCTTACCTTGCTCCACCACAGTGAGAATGGGCTTACCTTGCTCCATCAAGATGTGAGGGGGCTTACCTTGCTCCAACACGGTGTGATGGGACTTGCCTTGCTCCACCAACACGTTACACGATGTGAGGGCTTACCTTGCTCCATCACCACGGTGTGAGGGGGATTACCTTGCTCCACCACGGTGTGAGGGGGCTTACCTTGCTCCACCACGCGTCCGACGCCCTCTGGCAGTGCTGGTCGGATGGACGGGATGACCGGGTCCACTGCTGAACGGTCACTGCAGCACGAGACGAAACTGTTCTCCCACGGGTGGCCGAACTTGAAGCGCGTGAACGAGCACCCCATGCCCATCGGACCGACCACAAGGCCGAGCTTACAGCCCTCACAGCAGTCCTGGTGGCGGGCAGAACAACGGGGGTGGTCAGAGCGGACGGACGAGGGGGGGGGGGGGGCAGATAGGGCGGAGGGAGTGAGCTTGACCGACTGTTTTCCTCAGCCAAGCGGCGGGGTCGTCAAGTCTGGGGGAGATATATTGTCAAAGCGACAGGGACCGTATATTAAGAGTAATTCGTTTTATCTATTCCCGTTCTGCGATTTACAGGCATTGATTGGGAGAGATGAGTGGTGTGACATGGACTTCCATTGATACATTGATTGCTTGAATTCATTGATTGATGAATGGCTTATAGCCATGCAATGAATTGTGGCGGTGATATTTTGTTTCTACCGCGCTCCTGACTCGCAGCCATCACTTGGAGAGGACGGGCATCGTATACGGTATTGAATGGCGCGGGGTCCTGTCGAATGTGGGTCATGTCCTTAGTCGGCGTTCTGTATCTACTAGACTTGTAAGATGGCGGGCGGGTATGACGGAGCATTGCAGTGAGAGTGACGGCAGTTGGGACGTGACTGCAGTGGGCAGCATATGCAGTTTAGTCGTGCGATGATACGTTGTGCGTCAATTTGTGGGCTCGAGGGCCGGTTGTAGTCGCAGTCCAGAAGATCAAGGCTGCTTGGTTATGGTAATGTTAGGTTATGTGATGTTTGTTAATTGTATGTTTCTTATTTGAATGTTAGTTAACTTTAAGTTAACGTTAAATTGTAAGTTCGTTAATTGTAAGTTACGGTATCAATATTGTAATTGCAGTTATTGGTTTGTAACGTTACTTGTATTGTAAAGTTTTGTATATTAGTTACCTGTTTATATTGTTTTCGTTACCTATAATGTAACGTTACCTTGGATTGTTGCGTTACCTTGTATATTACGTTACCTATAATGTTACGTTACCTTGTAATGATAGTGGGTCGGTGAGCGCCGCTCCAGAAGACACGACTGCTGGTTTTTGGCCGCTTCCGTGCCCGCCGAACACTGCTTCTGGCTGTAACGTATGGCCGGTATGTCAAACACGGGCGGGTAGCTCCCAGGGGTACATAGCTCAGTTCGCAGGCGCGACCGCCCGACTCCCCACCGTGGCAGGGCTGGATGTTAGGGTCGAGTGTTTGCGTCCCAACTGGTGCTGGTTATTTGTCCTTCAATGGTGCGACCTGTGTTCGTTGGTAAGTCTGTCGGTGATAGCGACTGCGGTTAGGTGATAGGGCGTTTATAATCATTTATGCATCGCATACGATCGATTTTGCCCCGTATAAAATTATGTAACGCTTAGTCTGAATCACCCTAAATCGTACAAGCATATGCATTATGCAATATGTATACATTGCGTACTGAAGCACCAGCTTCGTCGCAGATCTCGGGCTGAATTCCAGGCGCGGGGCCAGGCTGCTAAACAACAGTATACAAGAGCGGCGCCACCTTCCGAGAATAGGGGTGGGGGGGGGGGGGATGGAGGCACTTTATGTCGTTTATTTCCATGCAACGTCCGTAGGCGTAATGTTAAAATCCGAAAATGTTGGGGGATTTGGCGCCGCCCTTGCCAGTATACAAATAGCTAAAGTCTATTTTGTAAATGATTGAGCAAGTTCAATGTTCCATTCTTGCCTGCAAAATCTAACCGAAACACCTCATGTCATATCTCATATATCATATCATATTTATTATATCGAAATTCATATTTCCATCACGGGACTGCTGTTGGCATTTTAACCGTCTTTCGCACCCTGCTTAATAAGCGACTAACTTATTTTGAAAAATACACATCACGCGAAATTTTGGTAGCTTACCTACACATGTCGGGTCAGGAGCGGATCTAACCGTGGGTTTTGGGGGTCCAAATCCAGTGGCATATTTCCAAAAAGTTGTTGAGCGGGGGATAGCAGGTCATCAGCCGTCAGCGAGAAAGTTGTTGACCGAGGGGGTAGGAAGCGTGTCGTCAGCCCCTCTGCAACCGTACGCAGGGGCGTCGCCGATAATTTTGAGTGGAGAGTCGGCTGAAATGACGAAAAAGATGTACCCCCATTTTTGACGTGTATTTAAACCCTTTCAAAAATTTAATGAGGATTTTCCTGTTAAGCAATAGGTAGGTACTAGGTAGATACATGTTATTTAGCGCGCGCAAAGCGGCGCGAAATTTGTACGAGTTTTTCTGGTCCTGATAAACCTTAGAAATATAGGCGGTGTAGAGGACAAGATGGGCCTTGTAGAGGATAATAAGCTAAAAATGTAATTAACTCAGTTTAGAGTTACGACGAACCCAAACCGATGAATATGGGTTCGTTACGATGATGGTCACTGATGTGATGCAACGAAGCGGCGTGACAATTATGATTTTGGGTCGTGGAAAATAATTTTGGTATTTATTGAAATCAGACCGTGAGTGGAGCCAAGCCTCAGGTAACCATTTTCCTGCTTGCACATTTCGGTATGATGCAAAATATTAGTCCCTGGAACCAGCAATTACCGACGAGAGAGCCTCTGCCAGACACTTAGGTATTGCAATTCCTTTTCCCATTTGCAATTGCAAACCTTGTTCATGCCGCGAAGCGGCGCGAAATCGTCTTTTCTTACTGTGGATAGCTGGATGTTGACTGCTGGAAAGGCAACTTACGACAAATTTGCAGAGGGCAGAGGCTGACCGTTGTCCGAGCGTTTTTAGTGGGTTTTCAGACCATTGGGAGGAGGGGGGCATGACCCCTTTGCCCCCTGGATCCACCCCTGCATACACTACAGTACATATATAATACAAATGGTCAGTAAACAAATGGCATACAAGAGGGCTCCAGAAATGCCTATGTAATATAGTAAGTATAATTACGAGCGAGCGCGAAGCGCGGAGCGAGTCCTCATTGAATACCGGATTTTTCCAATAATAAGGGCCGCCGACGCCGGCGGCGGGCCGGCCAGACGAGGCTGGTCAGAAGCTTATATCTTTTGAACCGCATCCGATTGAATTAGACGTCTTCGATCTGTGCATTCAGTGACATTATGATTTATTTTACATGCTTTTTTTTACAAATGTGATGGGATCCAGCATGGCGGTGACAGTGCGCGTCAGGGGTGTGAAAGTTTTATCCTGCTGTACGTGAGAAACGGGCTTTTGGGGAAAAACCCCTTTAAAAGCAAATTTGGATGTGAGGCTTGGAGACACCACTGGCAATGTTTGCACAAGGTCAAATCTGGGTCACACTGCAAAAGTGCGCATGTGCACCTGTTTTGTCACGAAATTTCTGCAAAACATTCGTTGCAATACGGACCTATATCTCGGCAACCAAAAGTCGTAAAGACACGGGTCAAACACAGACGCGTAGAGAAATGATCCGCCCGGTGTATGCACTATGTGTCGATCAGCGGCGCGTGGAACGTGCAAAGTTACTGGCTATATAACCGCAAATCATAATTTTTTGACGTCTTCACAATTTAAATCAGTGCTCAGCACCTATGGGACGTGAAGCGATGAAACAACCAATCTGTAGACATATGTCCGTCTCTAAATGCATGCAAAAATTGAAGGTTTTAATGCAGTAAATATTCGCTGTTTAAATCTGACTGTAATATTTTTATTTGCCGATTCTATAATTTCTTCATTACACTGCGTCAGTTCAAAACCAAGGTGTCGAAATAAAATTGATCAGCTGTAGAGATGCAGATCCATTCTAATTCCACAAAATATTTTTTGCCTCAAACATGAAGCTTTATAAATTGAATTGGGAAAATAACGCTGCAGATATTAGTTCAAAGTATGCAATTTAGTTCAGGATGCTATTTTTTTTTTGGACCCCCCGACGGCAAAACAACACATAACGAAAAGTAATTAAAAGCAATTAGCTTTGCAGGATTACTCCGTTGGACGGGTGATAAATTGACGCGGATTTATTCGGACTCGCTCGTCCTTCGCCGTTTAAGGCGTCTTACTGGTTTAGTTATAAATAAAGAGCATAAGGTTCCACTTACGGAGCATAATCTGTTCGGACGAGAGAAAGCGTTATAACTTATGCTTATTAATTAGGAGCATACGCCGTTCCAGAAAACTTTAGCGGTGTGTTTAGGAACACGGATGGCCAAATAACCGCAGTTCCGTAAACTCACTACTGTTTCCTCACTCCCCGCTGTTCCCTAAACTCACCACTGTTCGGCATTTTCCTCCAACTCAACACCGTCCCCCAACTCACCGCTGTTTCCTCAACACACCGCTGTTCCTCTAACTCGCCACCGTTCCCTCAACTTAGCGTCGTTTCCTAAACTCCCCGCTGTTCCCAGTTCCCATAACTCATCCTTGTTCCCAACTTCCCTGAACTCACCGATGTTCCTCCAACTCAGTTCTGTTCCTCCAACTCACCGCTGCCACCTCAACTCACCGTTGCTTCCTGAGACAGCAGATGGCCTGTACGGCGGCGCACATGGCCTGCTCCTCGGCGGGCACGTCTGGGACGGTGCCGGAGCCGACGGCGCACTCCTGGCCGTCCCGCGCGGCCCGCGACCCCAGCCGGCAGCAGTGTTCAAACGTCGGCTCCACAGCGCCTGCAGCAGATGAGCAGGGGTCAGACAGGCTGGCTGTACAGGACGTTCAGGAGGGGATGCAGCTAGCTTCCATAGCTTGCCAACTTAGTGGCTACGCTGCAGCAGCGTCAGATTCTGCTTGATCTGGGAAGCGCAAGACTGCAGCCATCCACCGACAAGCCGCGACGTAGACAGTCGAGGGTGACAAGGCCCACTCTCACGCGGCACCGACCCCCGGCCACGACAAGCTCTCACGCTGGGAGCAGTGTTCGGTCTCCCAGCTCCGAGTGGGGAAGTTAATGGTCACCAGAAGCACCCTTCATGAGGTGAGTCTGCCGGCTCCGACCCGGCCTGCCAACAATGTAAGACTCCGCGGCTCACCTCCTCACAACATGTCCATCGTATGGCCGAACGAGGCGACTGGTCTGGGGCGGCCCCCTCCCGAGCCTCGGGTACATCCTGGACGGCAACGCAGGGAAAATCCTCGAGATCATTAGGTGGGTGGGTCGGGTTGATCCGCCGCTCGACCCGGTCACGGCCAACATCGCCCCGGAGAGAGGCGTTACGTGAAGGGAGGGGGCGGGGGAGGGGGAAGAAGATATTTTTGGGGCATCACATCTCGTTGAATACGTAAACAAATGGACATGCCGAGAAGAGGGCCAGAAGGTTGTGGGGGAGGGACAGCCGGGTCAGGTGAGCCCAGACAGGGCACGATCAGGTGGA
>VOPJ01002378.1:0-21007 GCA_014673585.1 Semibalanus balanoides
AGGTCCTTGTGGCCGCTCCGATCCGCCGCCGCCCAGTCTGCCCGCCCCAGGGCATGACCTGACCGAGCAGGGGCGCCTCCAGCCACGCAGCTTACGGCGGTCGGGACTCGCGCAGGACGGCTCCAGGCACTCGGCTCACGGTGGCCGAATTCCGCGATCCCGAAGTAATCCCACACTATCCCTCCCCTGCTCCTATTTTGGTTAACTTCTTGCCTTCTGTTTCCCCTCCCCACCCCCAGTGCCTCTCGGGCACTACTGCGTCCATTCACCGGCCGGCCACCTGGCCGGCGTCCGGCGCTGCCTTGTGCTCTGCCGTACGGTGGGTGGCACCTTCAGCAGCCGCCGCTGAATCTACATCTGAGCTATCCTGCGCTGAGCTCTCATCAGCTGACGTTGTCGAGCCTAGCTCAGAGTCGTCTTCTGAGCTTCCCGAGGAGCATGCAGGGTCCACTGCTACCCGGGTTCGGCACAGGTGGCGCATCGACCTCCAGCCCTCTCTGCTTCCCCGCGCCTGAGGACCCCTGCTGGTCCTTATCTGTTGCCTGCTGCTCCAGACGTTCATCTCTCGCCACAAAGGGCTTCAGTTGATCGTGGTGCCTGACATATCGCCGGCGGAAGTTGTCCTCTTTCTTGATTTGGTAAACGTTCCCTTGTCGGCAGGCTACTACAACATACGGCCCGGCCCGTCCCAGCGCGGCTGCAACTTACTTGGAAGTCCCGATTTCCTGGGAATACGCCTGAAAACTTTTTCCCCAACCCTGTAGCACACCCGATTGGCTCCGCCCAGTCTGCCGCCGCCCAGTCTGCCCACACCAGGGCATGACCTGACCGAGCAGGGGCGTCTCCAGGCACTCGGCTCACGGTGGCCGAATTCCGCGATCCCGAAGTAATCCCACACGGGCATGCGTTTATTATTGAATCAGTGTTGAAGTCTCGGCCAATATTGAGCGATGACATTTAATAATTCGACGGCAATAATTATTAATGTTAGCGTCAGCAGCCATTCACGTTTGTTTTTGTCACAAGTTACCCATTTGCCTGAAGCGAAATATTTTGGGTGGATATTGGTCAGCAAAGACTGCATGCGCTATCTGGCAGTGTAAATTTGCCTGTTTAATTCGTTCTAGTTTTGGGTGTTGCGGCGGTGTAAGGGATAAAAATGTCGAAAAATGTCAAATTTCAACTTGAACGCCTCAATATCAGTCGTAAAGCTTGTGTAACACACATAATTGAAGACGATACGTGCGCCTGCAAAGTGTCGTCGGTTTCAGCTTCCTATGGCTAGCGGTTACAGAACACCGATACAAAACCTGAAAATGACGATTTCAGCATTAAAGTGGTCCAACTTGTCACGTGGCACGCGCTCCGCTCTGAACGACATCTTATGCGCCAGGCCAATCGATTGTCTATCACACGGTGCTGCTCGCATACCGCTGTGGCCCTCGGTTGCCAAGCTATCGGCCCGGGAACGATACGCGGTTGGCCCGTTTTTCGCGAATTCTGAATTTATCGTTTCCTTTGTTAAGCCAATGGGCGACGTTTGCACGCGCCGTCGCCGCCCCGTCTGTCGGATCAACGCCAAATTTTTACGCGACCCATTGATTCACAAAACCCACGAGCGGTGTAAATTTCGTGCGGATCGCTCCGCTAGTTGCGCCAGAGCGGCTCCCGCAAACCGTTACGCCGACCACCGCCGCCGTCTCGGCGGGGAAATTCCGTGTTTTTTATAGCGGACAACGAACAACTTCAAGATGTTCGTGAATAACTTTTTATAGATTAAACTTGAGAGTAATAATTTTAACACCATCGTGTTTGTCTCGTCAAGGCCCTTACAAATATTAGCGGCGACCTGTTTATGTCAACTTCAAAAATTTGACCTCAGGTCAAGGTCATTTGGTAACCCAGGTAGGTCGTATTGCATATCTGGCGACGCGAATCGACGATAAAACACAGTGGTGTCGTATGCAAGTCTCCATCTCCATCATTAAGAGTTATCAAAAAGTTGTTGATGACCTCAGATGACCTTGTAGAGGTCACAGCATCATTGCATCTGGGTCATCAAGAAATTCGCTCAACTTAACCTCTAAGTGGCTTGTATTAAAACCTGAAACCTTCATGTGACACAGAAACCGCAATAAATGCCATCATGGGACAAATTAATCACTTGGGTTGATGAAAAGAGAAAAACGCGTCACGCATTTTTCTCTTTTCTATATAAATAAGTTATTTTGAGCAACTACAAATTATATTTATAGAAAGTATCCATCTCCCATTTTTTTTTGCACGTGCAAAAACATATTACCGAAGTAAATATCAAAATATATAGGTAACACAATTATTTTCACTGCGCTCGTTTGAAGGTCAGGTCAAGTCACCAGAGGTCACTAGTCATATGGTCAGAATACATAAAAACTGGGTCTGGGATGATGTTCCTCACTTCATTGCCATTCAGAATATGTATGATTTTCTAGGAATTTATAATTTTTCGTGGAGTTATTGGCTGATTGGCTAGTCATGCAAGGTGACCTCACGAAAATGCCGGAGACTATAACTTGGCAGCCGTGACTTCAATCGAGCTTAAACTTGCACAGTGCGATTTAGCGCCGCAGGTAACCCCCATTACAGAGTTACATAAAAATATGAGATGTAGGGCGTTAATTTGGGATTTTCGCTTTACCAAGACCAAACTGATATGGGCCGATGGGCCCGTTTTAAGTTTTATAATGGCAAAATCAACCGAATATACGTCGACCATTGACGAGGTCGACGTATATTCGGTTTACCTTTCCCATTTTTTTTCCTTTCCCATTTGACATCAGAGATTTTGTTGTATGATCTTCCTATTTTCATGATGAACGTATGAGTTAATGCATGTTATGCGTGAGTTTGTATCACCCAAGTCTCCCTCGCTGCCGCCCTCCAGCTCTCCTTTACACTGTTAACTGTACCAGCCGAGCCCCACTCGGAGCTCCCTCACCTGTCCCGGTACCGGCTCCACCTTGCGCTCCTTCTTAGAGTCCTTCCTGACGGGGCTGGGAGGGGACGGCTCCTCCTTTGAACCGGTCGCCGCTGAACTGTACGGGTCGTACTCCGATTCGGCACCAGAGCTGCGGCACACGGCGTTTGCCAGATCTATAGCTAGCTGCAGCGACGGGTGGTGTTTTGCTTACGGGAACGCGCGCACACATGCACCAAGGAAGTGGCGAGTCAGGGATACATTTGATGAGTTCAGCATGTTATATTTATGATTATATTTATTCAGACATGAGATGCTCGGGCATTATAAGCCCGGTGAAAGGACTGGAACTTTCTGAACTGTACAATAATCGAATCACTTGGTGCAGCATTGTCGGGTATGCAAATTGAACAGAGTTGGATGGTCCGACCCCCCTCCCCCCCCCCACACCACGATATGGACGAATAGTTCATTTCACAAAGTAGTGCTCACAACTGGCAAAATGTTGACGAGTAAAACGGCATTTTGTGAGCAAGCAAGTTTCATCTACTTCAAATCGTAAAACAAACAAACAGGTAGCCGCTTGGACCACTGCCGCCGGCGCACCGCCGCCTGTCATATCAGCGAAAGGAAAGTTACAAGCACTCGCTGTGTCAATCGTCTGTCTCACCTGTTCTACGATACCGAAGTAGTCTATTGCTGAAGATGGTCTCTATTGCTAGCCATGCATCAGGCTGTCAGTAGCGGCCAAGCTTCCAGCATGTTAGTGTATGCAGAAAGCGAGGCGAGGAGGCGAGGCAGCAGCAGCAGCATTGCTGTTGTCTCGAGTCCCGAGGCCACATAGAAGAGTAGGTAAGCGAGAGCTGACGGTGGTAGAAGTGCCCTGCATATGATGCAGTGGGTGTCTCAAGCCGTCTTTGCCTATTGCCGACGTTTGTTTATGATGCGTTTGAGCATGTATTTTGTTTCGTGGGCAGATATAACCACAGTCACCACCACGGCCGTTAGGATGTATTAGATAATAGCGAAAGCAGAAGAGTTAGAGGCAGCTACTAGGTCCATACACTGTTTCCGCCCGTCACCACGCATACCGATGTTATATGAACAGGCCTCTGTTCGAGCGGGACAATCCGTGAATGTCGTTTACACAATATTTTGTATCACCACCCGGTGAACTTCGATTCAGAAACCCCAACAAACCAAATTTTGCTCTATGCATAGTGTATTTAAAACCAAGCGAGTTACATTCCAACTCTGTTAACAGATAAGCTTGCAGATAGATTGCTCCACACCCGATTGGCTTCGCTCGTCCAGATCTGTTCCATCACACGTACTCACAAGAATCACCACACGAAGGAGCGGTCAGAACAGGGGCCCGCTCAGGCCCGGACTAGTTGCGTGAAAACAAGGTGGGCGACACCTGCGCGCGTCACTGACGACGCAATGTAGGACGGAGGCCAGGCTGTACCATGACGCGACGCCCAGCCAAAGCTGAGGCAAACACAAGACGCGTCTCTACCGGTCCAAGTTAGCAGTAGCTCCGCCACCGCAGACCCATGGCACAGACTAAAGGCCACACATACACACACTAAAGATACTGCACCCGCAGACATCGCGGACGTCAAGCTAGCGTCGGCGGCGGAGGCGGAGGCGAGGCACTTAAGATAACCGCCGCACTGGCAAAGGCGAACATTCCCCTCCGCCTCTTATTATATAACAAGCGGCTTCCCTTGAACAGCCAGGAGCGCGACCCACGCGGCACTTCTATCCACACTGTCCAGCTGGCCTCACTCCCCTACCCGCGTCAGCGCCGCGCAGCGCTCTTGCCGTTGTGCTTTGCGTTGGAGGCGCCGGAGCCCGAGGAACTGACCGAGGCAGAGCCGAGGCGGCGGCGCCCCAGAAACGGCGTGGTGATCACATGCAACAGGCCGTGCCGGTGGCTGCACCGCGGAGAGAGGGGAGAGAGAGAGACGGGGTGAGCTGACGGCCGGAGAGGCGGAGACGCTCACTTGGTGTCAAGACGCACCGGCAGAGACATGGCAGCGAGACAAGGAGACAGACTAGAGAGAGCATGTGAAAACTGCCATCGGCGACCGGACGCCGAGAGAAAACGAACGAGAGTGTGGAAGCAGAACGAGAACGCGCCGAATCGCCACCACCGTCAGTCGCCCCACGCTGAAGACAGAAGCGAAGCGGTCCGAAACCCAAGCGCTCAAGCATGCAGCGCCACGCGAGAGCAGCCACCACAACCCACACCGAACACGCCGAAACCAACGATGACGGACCAGCACCAGCTAGCACCAGGCCAGGCTAAGCTTGCGCCTGATGCGGAAAGCACTAACAAGCCGCGCCGCCGACCGGCCCGCCGTCCCTGCCCGGCGGCGGGGGCGGCGACATAGTGAGTGACTGCCATGGGTGAGTACCGACAAGCAGCGCCCCGAGGCACCAGAGGACGACCCTGCACAGGCACCAGCAGACGTCCCTGCACAGGCACCAGAGGACGTCCCTGCACATGTACAGCGGAACGGAGGAAAGACAGATAGACGGCGGCGCCGGGAGGCAGCGGAGCGTGCGCCGGCGGCAGCGGCCGGCACCAGACACACCCCCACGCGGACACCTACGAGTCGAACCGGTCCTCCGGCTCCAGGTCGAACCACTGGGTGGTGCCCGCCTCCAGGTTGACGTTGCGCAGGTCAATGTGTTTCTGGGGGACAGACGGACAGCGAGACCGTTCAATAATAACGAGGAGAAAAGATGGACACTCATATGAGGAAAGCATTAAGATACTCAATCTGGACGTGATTGGAAATGAGATGTGTGACCATCCCCTCAATCGAAACCGATGCTTGCAGCAACGAACTAACATTAGTGGTGAATCGTGATCATGAATCTCCTCATGGTGAATCATGAATGAATCTCTTCGGCACTGTAGTACCACCAGTGCAAGCGATTTATCACAGAGGTCAAAGTTATCTCAAACAAAGGACGTAGCGTATCTTACCATTCCGAGCACAGGGTTGCGGGCAAACGACTTCTTGCTGACCACCTGGACCTCCAGTGTACGGATGCGAGATTCGTTCAGGGTACCGTCGTACTCCAAGGTCTCGTCATACACCGGGTTGCAGTTGTCCTTGAATTTCTGGAAGCGTGAGAAAGGCCTGCCGTTATGAAACGTCGCAAAAAATAAAAAAAATAAAAAATATCTGAATCTAGCACCATCCATCGCAAGCTGCAACAGTTTACAAAGTTTTGTAAAACACAAGGTGGTCCTTAAATTAAAAAAAATGTGTGCGTGACTGATAATGATAACGGACCAAATGCAAAAGTTTGATACCTGATACAAATTATATATCATCAAAGGTGAGTCATCAGAGATATGTCAAGAGTCCTCTCTGACCTTTGTTTTGCGTTTGTTCTTCTCTGAGCGGTCCGGCAGCAGGTAGGTCTTGACGTACGGGTCGGGAATGTCGTCACCCTGCATCGGGAGGTTTCTGTACAGACGCAGAGAGGCCATCGTTATTGACTATGCGAAATCGTTGCACCACCGAGTTTAAACAAGACGCCGGTAGCATGAGCATTGAGCAAACATGCACGGTTTCGCTGAACAGTAAACAACTCAGCGATGTCATTCATTCGAAGCCGAGACGCAATCTCAGGAGGATAATAGTTGCAAGGGAATAAATAAAGAGTAGCCAGGATGAGCAATGAGCATACCCGGACAAGTGTCAAAACTAGTCAGATGTCAAACTGAGCTCGGAACGGGCTTAATATACAAACTCCAGCTGTTTTTCCTGGTATCTACAACAAACATTTTGTTGGGGCGTCCTGCATAATCCAAACTAGCTTGCGAAAGCTTCGGCAGCAATCGTACTAGCATGTCATACAAACACTACATTAGGAACAGCGTCACTTACGAGACTTTGTGTACGGTGACGACCAGGGCGCCGCGGGTGTCACTGTGGCGGAGAGTCAGCTGAATGCGGCCCAGCTTGTCCGCTCCGGCAGGACTGGGGGGAAAGAACACGCCACAGTCAAAGCCCTGTCTGGACGGCAGATCAGGGAAGGTTAAACGAATACGGTTCGTTTCACAAGGGCATGGGGAGTTGGTAGCAAACGCACCACCGAAATCACAAGTGCATTGCAAACGCACACAGGCCTAACTAATGTCCCGTTCAGAACGACTCAAGCTGGTTCAAACAAGGCATACTCAGGTCAAAAATACAAGTCCCAATGGAAACAAATGCTATGTCTCATCGTAAATGTCGAGCATCCCACACATCACTCAAGTACAACAACTCGCCAATATTCCAAAATATGAGTTAACACGCCGTACACAGCAGCAGCTCATCAGACGGTACTGACTTTTCGGGTTTGCGCTGTCTCAGACCGGACGTCTCGGTGGCCGGAGTGTCGGTAGACAGGTCCTGGATCAGGCTCTCCACCTCCTCACGGGTCTGTGACGGTCAGGGGGGACGCGTCAGGTAGCCGGAGTGTCGGTAGACAGGTCCTGGATCAGGCTCTCCACCTCCTCACGGGTCTGTGGACGGTAGGGGGGACACGTCAGGCGGGGGACAGTCATGAGGGCCCGGCATCAAAAAGATGGGGACACGATCCAAGCGGGGGAGGGGGCACGTCCAGCGAGGAAGGGGGCACGTCAGGCGGGGGGGGGGGGCACGTCAGGCGGGGGGGGGGCACTCAGGCAGGGGGGGCACGTCAGGCGGGGCACGTCAGCGGGGGGGGGAACCACGTCAGGCGGAGGAAGGGGGTACCCGGTTCAAAGCGGGGGGGGGCCACGTCATCATATAAGCGGGAGGAGGGAGACACGTCAGACGCTGGACCTACCACCCGGTTATCACCGAGTAGGTACCCTAAACTCAGCAATAACCGTCTGAATTATCAATCGCAGGCGTTCATCATTGATCAATAATCCACAGGACGTCGCACCATCATTGCAGCACAGACTCACCTCTGCCGGCACGGGCTCCACCTTGGACTCCCTCTTCTTCTTGGAGTCCTTCCTGATGGGGCTGGGCGGCGAGGGCTGCTCGTCGTCATCTTTGGAGGCTGGGCTAGGCTTGGCTGGGGTCGGGTCGGGCACGGCCTTCTGTGCCGGCGGCTGGGGCTTGTCGGACGAGGCTGGCGACTTCTGCGTTTCGGCGGTGTCCGGGTCAACGTCTGTTGGAGACGGGCGGTGGACCGGTTACAGGCTGAGTGGACAGGGCATACGACGGTGGCGGAGAGAACAACCTAATGACGCGGTACAAATATCACAGGAAATGAGTTATTTTATAGGAGGTTAGGAAGCTGCACAAGTGTACGATCAGTCGCCAAGGAATGATGATGACGATGATGATTTGGGTTTAAGGGCGCAGCAGCTACTAGGCTATGTGGCGCCCATTCGCCAAGGAAGGAGATACGGATACTGTACTCACGGATGATGACGGAGCTGTGTAAGGCGATTGGCCGGACGGACACAGGTCGGTCGGGCTGGAGTGGAATGTGACAGTGAGACGACCCGGGACAGTACACGTCGGTGACGAGGATGAGATGTAGTGCGGCGAGGTAACGCAGATGATGAGACGACGTGAGGTGACGTGAGATGGGCAGGATGAGGAGCTGGCTGCTGGCGATGAGGTATGACAGACGGGAAGAGGTCGAGTCGGACGAACGGTCGGAGGCGGTCAGGAACAGGCTCGTGCTAATGTTATTCCTTTTTTCGTCGGCTGCTGGCTCCTGGTCGGCGAGAGGGGGAGATGACGATTTAAACCCTGATGTATGGACAACTGAGTGTCAACAGTTAGTTAAATTATTGAATTATCAATGTCTGTAATGGTGTTTTGTGCAAACCATACGAGTAGGTACACACCACCCAATGACAGCCATATATCCCTGCAGAGCATCAGTACGTATCCAGCAGCCCAACAGTACAATATGCCTCC
Organism: Semibalanus balanoides; assembly: GCA_014673585.1. Classification (NCBI taxonomy): domain Eukaryota; kingdom Metazoa; phylum Arthropoda; class Thecostraca; order Balanomorpha; family Balanidae; genus Semibalanus; species Semibalanus balanoides. The sequence continues at coordinate 8,896 of VOPJ01002378.1, forward strand.
AGTCACAGCTCTACAGTCGTCCTATGAAGGTCCGTCAACCCTCCCCGGCTACTGACGGACCCCAGCCCGTGCTAATGCCAGTCCGAGTCGGCAGACAGAGAGGAGCTAACCTGGCTTGACGACCGCCGGGGCCGGGGCCGGAGCCACCGGGCGCAGCGGCATCGCAGACGGCATCTTCCCCTCGTCATCCTCGGGCGCCACCTTGTCGTGAGTGAGAATCTGACGGAAAACACACGGCCATCGTTAAACAGCACAAATTACTGAATAGCAGTCAATACAAAGTCCCAAGCACAGAAGCATGCCTAGCGAAAGGAACGGCCGAACGAGGTACAAATCATTGCTCCATGTACTACACAACTGAAATCCGCCGTTGACGTCGCACTCACCCTGAGCTGGATGGAGAGTGTGACCTTGGACTGCGGCCCGGAGCTGTGCAGCGTGTACGGGCGCTCGTTGACCGAGAGCTCCTGTTCACGCAGCAGAGACTTCAGCTCAAGCTGCATCGAGCCCAGGGACTTGCCAGAGCTCTGGTCGGCCACCTGATGGGGCAAACGTTCAGTGAGAGTGAGGCAGGAGTGAGAGAGGCGTTAAAGACTAGGTCACTTGGTTACAATAAGCCGGGCGAGGGCGCCCGCGACTTATGTTATTTGCAAATCATCACCAACTGGTAGCTGTGGGTGTGCACAATGGTTTTATGGCCCAAATACCGTCAACATTAATGGTGCATCATAAAAACAATCCGAACCAGAAGATCAGCACAGAACTCCTGCCCTAATAATCAGCCCCCAGCGAACACCGCTGCGCGTTCCCATCCCAGCACACCATCCCGGCGTACCTCAAGAGTCATGGTCTGCGTGAGCGGGTTCTTGACGAGGAAGCTGAAACCCTCCTCCCACACGGGGTCCAGGGTGCGGTACTTGCACGCGGTGGCCTCCTTCTGCTTTCCGAGCGTCAGGCGCACCAGCGGGTCGGGCTCCACCGCTCGGGACGCCATCTGTTGGGCACGGCGGACAACTCAGCGGAGAGATGGCGGCGCGCAGTCTGAGAGAGCTCTCGTAGCTCTCTTATCACAGCTCTCGCAGCTCTCTTATCACAGCTCTCGCAGCTCTCTTATCACAGCTCTGTGATTAAGATAACTGATAATAGCTCTGTGACGGTGGAAAAAGAAGGAACGCAGATAGAAAGCCAAGGGACACTGCCGGAAGTCAGACCATCAAGTTGAGGCTTTGAACGGTTATCAACAGCAGAGAAAATCAAAACAGGGAACGAGTATTGGACTCCCAAAAACAGAGTACTGATGACTTTACCATACCAATAAAACTAATTCAGATTCACTCCGATACTGCAAATGAGTTAACGGTCACAAAATAGCAAACGGCAAACCGATTGGACAACTGAAAAGCTGAGCCAGCCAAGTCTTTGTTTTCTACAGTCCAGCACAGCCAGAACCAAACAGAGATCAGCTGATATGAGACGGGAAGGGAGGGCGGAACAAAGGTCGAGTTCGGCTGGTCCGACGGCAAACGGATCAATAGACGGAGTGACAGGCAGTTACCGGCAGCTTATTGGCTGAGTCGACGAACACAGTGAGCACGGCAGAGCTGAGGCCAGAGTGGTCAAACGCCGACAGGTCCTCGACTTCGTTCAGTTGCTGAAACAGCGTCCACGGTCCGGTCAGATTCGGTAGGGTTTGGACGGGCCGGCTGGGACAGAGTCACGGGGACACAAATATGATCAAAAGAGAACAACAGCGGCATTTATCATACAGTGGGATATGGCGACACGAGAGCAAGGTGAGAACATGACCATCAGGAGCCAGACTCATGCCAAATTCGACCAACTAAACAATCACCCGGGTGTCACAAGTCAAGTTGAGGTAAAACGTGTGAGAGTCAGGGTTCACCTTTTTGATGTCAGCCACGTTGGTGGAGAGGCTGAGCCAGTCGAGCTTCAGGTGGATACGACCGGTGCGGGCCTGCTCCAGCGGCACCCACTGAAACCGGCGCACCGCCCTGGTCAGTGGGCGAACAGTGCAGCAAAACACATCCAAACACATGCTGTTATCATAGGCACAATGCAGACGTGCTGTAGACGAATTAAGGCATCGGTATGTGACTGGGCGGCATGTGACCATCGTTGTCGGTCTGCCCCAAAACCCCAATCATCATCATCAATTAAGGCATCGGACGCACGCAGTCGTTAAGTTATTAATTGCGAATATTCAGATGTATACTCAGACCCATGGCCGGACGTTGTATCCAGAGCTGAGAGGCTTCTCATCAGAAAAGCAAACAAGCAGGACTGCTGAGACCGTTTGCATGACTCGAGTCTCGACTGAGACTGTTACGTGACTCGACGAGTTTCTACAGAGACCGTTGCCATGACTTCGAGCCTCGACTGAGACCACCTCCGTGACTCAAGAATGACTCGTGACTCACCAGATCCTGTGAGCCGACCTTGGCGATGTCGGCCACGTCCAGACCGCACCTGGGGCAGTGTCAGAGGTCGAAGGGTAACATCACACACACAGAGACACAACAAGGGACACAAACGGCTTCCGGCACCGAAAAATCCAACGAACGTTAGTCGAGCACATATGAATACAGCAGCATCAGAGGTTGACTGTACGGTCGTAAGGTGGTAAAATACACACTGAATATGAAAATATATAAAATAATATAGCATAGATTGTCCAAGCATTACGAAATTAAAGCACGATAAACATCGTTGGAAAATGGACGACAATATTTGCAGTTTTTATGTAAAAGAAACATTAATATGATTCTTAACAGTATTGTGATATCAAATGCAATGCACATTTACAATGTCGAGTAAGAAATGTACAAATAAGACATGCCGTCTAAAAAAAATCGGTTAGGTAACAGCTAATAAGTCAGTGCAACCATAATTCACATCCACCAAGTTCACCAAGCATGCAAATGCCATAAAGTGCGTGAGTAGGGCATGCGAGTGGGTAGATACGCACTGAAGGCATTGATCGTGGAGACGAAAAACGAGATGGCACAGAGACAATAAAAAGCAGACTGCTTGAGACGGAGAAGCGAAACATTTGATGTGTCGGTGTGAACGGAGGACCGCGAGTTTCCAGGAATGAGAAAAGCGAAATGAATAAGAAACATAGTGGATAATAATTGTACACGGGGAAATGAAGGAACGGAGGAAAGGGGAGAGAGGGGAGGCGGGAGATGAGGAGAGAGGGCCAAATGTGAGGATGAGGTGATGAGAGTTTGAGAAGAGAATGAGAGAATACAGTTCTGAGAGACAGACAGGACGAAAAGCCGAGAGGACGAGATTATGACAGGATTAGAGGATGGAATGATGAGAGAATGAGAACATTGGAATGCTGAGAGAATGAGAACATGTGAGAGTGAGAGGATGACCAGATGGGAGGACGAGAGGATAGGAAGACGAAAGGACAAGAGGATAGGTCGAGGACATACCCTCCCAGGTCCTCGTCCGTGCGCCCTCTGTCGTAATCGTACAGGGAGATCTGCAATCGGAAGTGCGAATCACACTCGCCCTGCCGGACAAGGATTGGACTCAGTCACAGGATCGCAGGATGGGACAGGTCAATAGAAGGAAATAGGCACAGGATGGGACAGGTCGATAGAAGGACATAGTCACAGGATGGGGCAGGTCAATAGAAGGACATAGTCACAGGATGGGACAGGTCGATAGAAGGAAATAGGCACAGGATGGGACAGGTCAATAGAAGGCAATAGTCACACTAGGATGACATGACAGGACGGGGTGCAGGCTGGGCAAAATGGTCCGGATGAATCGAAGAATACGCCCAGAAATAGCAATCAGGAAAACATGGGACATTGGGACATAGTTGTATATGATATGGTCGGTCTACAGGGTGATGGACATTACAGCATACGCGGAGTAGGGTGGCGGTTAGAGCACTCAGAAACCGACAACAAAACGACGGTTAGAACGCAGCTCACACGTAAAAGCCAAACACGGCCAACTGCAAAACATCGAAAGACGTCACGCAGGACAACACAACCCTGTGCATGTCCAGCTTCACTCGCGGCAGTCGCCATGGCAACACACACGAGCGGAAAACAAAAATGCAGCGGACCTGCGTGTGTGTGAGATTTAAGGGTTAGCATATCGGAGAGTAGTTGGTACGATTATCAGTCTCAAGCCACCCGGGATTACACAAAACGACAACAAACCCCCATCTGCCGTCGGGCAGCACACACATCCAAACTAATCCCAAGCCGGATCCGGCGGTGACTGGACCAAACGGACCAGGACCGGGACCAGCCGACCACGGACCACGAACCGGTGCCGGGCGGGCGGTGGTTCATCCACCTCTCCCACACCGCCACCCGCCCGGGCCGACACAGAAGCAGCGTGCAGTGCGCTGCGGCAGTCCGTTACTGACTACAGTGCTGCGTGGCATCCCAGTCGCTCTATACAGTGCCGGAGGCCTCGCTGCAGTCACGGTGTTCCAGTGTTCGCCTGTGTACAGCGGCAGTGTTGTATCCCGTGCCGTGCCCCGCCCCACATGCCACCGACCGGTACCTGCCCAGGAAATCGTCCTTTAGCAGACTGCTCTTGTCCCAGTCCCAGAGCTCGAGCCGCAGCTGCATGCCTTGGCACTCCATCAGGCCCGTCTGCCAGGGAGAGCTGGCGTGTCACCGGCCGACACCCGTGACACACGCACAGGCACACAGAACCGCTGACTGCACCGGCATGTGAAGGGAAACGTCTGGAGGTGAGCAATCGACAGATATTTGCTTAAAGCTCAACAAAATGTCGACTTCATATAACTGAATGTTTTAGAACCTTCCAAGATAAATATCCGCTATTTTTCCCGTTGCACACATTTGTTTCCGAAAATGTAAAGCGAGTGTGTCGATTGTTCACCTCCGCTCACCTAGCCGCTTCACACGACAGCGGGGCAGAGTGGACTAGAAAACTGAGTAGAAGGCGAAGCCAATTAGATGTCACGTGGTCCAAAGGACCATGAGTTCACCTCTCGCTGCATATGAGTCCAGACGCTGACAAATTTGAGTCCAGACGCTGACAGTAAGCTGACAATTTGTGACTGTTGTGACCTCATGACTAGATTCCACAATGGCATGATGATGCCACGCGATGCTATTTTGGTTTCAGCTTCTCTGTCCCACTGCCCCGCCCTCGAAGAAGCGGTCATCGCCGCGTCCCCATCGCTATCGCAGCCCGCCGGACACGGTGACGAACCCACAACAGCAGCGCAGCCCAATGTGAGCCACCGACAACCACACACAGTTCGCACTGCGAACTTAGCACATTGGTGACAACCACTGGCATACCACCGGCATAGAAGAAACGACATACAACACACACATGACCATATACCCTTGAGCGTCCGTATCGGTGCAATCTTCAGTCAACAGGAGCATTGGCGACCACCGGAAACGAACTCGACTCCCCGGGCATATCGCGATCTAAAAGGTTGCCGCCCGCCCTGACGCAAGCGTTCGTCGGGGCCCACCGCCCACATGCACCGCCCGGGGAGGACCATAAAACGTCACGGTCATAAAACTATCGGAGCGCGACTTGATGGGCACGGGACCATAGGCACGCCTATGTATAGAGTGCCACAACGCGGACTGCAGGTACAGCCCGCCGGTCAATGTCTGTGACCTTATCCGGCAGCAGAACTGAACAGTCCGTGTTTAATATTGAACCTGAATCACGTATTTAAGCCCAAAAAAGTACAAACGTCAGTGGAATGGCGATAAAGCTTCCCGTCGAACCAGACCTCAATGATCATGGTAAAACACTCGGACAACACTCAGCAGACCAAATGCAAAAACTACAAACTGCTCCCCGGAGTGGCATAACCTGCAACTTGCACCTGCAGCCCGGACCTGCAACATAACCGCAACACAACACAATGCATCGTTCTGAACAAAACAGGCCCGCATGCATTCATATACATAACATACCACCCACACAAACATCCCCGAACGCTGAACAAAATCATGTCGAGCACACCCCAACAGTGCGTCGTGCCCGAACGCCCTCCACCGCTGCAAGACAGGACTACTGCACTCGAACGTCGGACACCTAGAACGTCCGTCCACACCCGTTAGGACAGGACCACGTTCGAGCGCCGGACACCCCATCAGGACAGGAGGACCACGCCCGAACGCCGTTCGACAGCGTTACCTGCCGAGACCATCATTATTCGAAGGTCCGTTGTCGTCGTCCTTCAGCGTCAGCCGCACATTCAGGCCGCTGGCCTGCTCCTGGATCGTCTGTGAGAAGGTGGCGGAACGCTGAGAGATGGGCTCGGGCGGCTCCGGTGGGTCGGGAGAGGACAGGATCTTACACGCTGTCAGGTGTCGACGGTGTGAAGGTTCATTTGCTCGTTCTAAGGCGATCGTTAGTCATGCCGGCCGCCAAGGCGGCAGCACAGATAGCCAGCAGCACGGAGCCAGAGAGAGAAACAAGCTGACAGCTAGAGAGACGGCAGAAAGCAGAGAGAAATGAAGAGAGACGTTGTGCAGGCCGCATCCAGCAGGTCAGACGGTGGCGCTCTCTGCCGGGGCCAGCGGGGACGCGGTGGACGAGCTCACCTGCCGAGATTATCGTCTTTGTTGCCGGGGTCATCCGAGTCGCAGAGTTCCACCCACAGGCGCGGGCCCACCGACTCAATCAGGTCAAACTTGGGCCGGACGCAGAGTACAGGTCAGCGGGGCGGACACGGCCGCACGATCGTGGCACGCGACACGTGGTGTCCCGTGTCACGGCACAGGCCAGAGGGCACGCACAGCGGACACACGGACACACGCACGCGCAGACGGAACAGAAGCGGTGAGAAGTGGAGGTGAGGCGGCAGCGAGATCAAACTCAGCCATTCAAGTGTCGGGAATGTAGTTACTCTTTCATGCTACCGGAAAACCGGCTTCCTATTTGAGTCTCGTAAGGTTTTAAACAATCGCTAATCCAATAATATTTCTTCGTCTTTGTCTGAGGCTCCTGATTGGTAGGTGTGGAGCGGTGGAACAAATAAGACAGACCTAGACGAGAAAAAAGTCGAACACAGCATGAATCAGTAACGACATGCCCGACACCTGGGTTAAGTCTCGCAGTGAAGCGGTGACTCAGTCCGGCCACTGGCCGCTGATGACAGCAGTAAAAACAACAGACGGCAGCTGCAGGGATTAACGGCTCAGATGGCGGCGCAGGGGAGGAGAGTATTCACACACAGGTCAATTAGGGCTGGTAGGAATCGAGTATGTCTCAATTATGGTGGTCTAATGATTCTCGGTACAGTTTGTGTAACTTAAAACGCGATGACCGTGTCATTCTTCGCTCAGTTTAGAAGTGAGAAGGTATTGAGTGCCAATTTACACTTGGTAATGACTATGTGACGAGGAAGGTTACATCACTTTCGATGATGCAAAGTTTTTAAGTTATGTATTTGTTTTATAAAGGGCTTACCTAGCTTAACCTCGCCACACCAATCTGATATTAACAAAGTAAGTGTTAAAATTAAAATAAATATATGCGAAGAAATATCGAAGCATCTACATGCAATAACCGCACAATATGATTTTATCAAATTTAGCGGCTTTTTAATTACATTAGGAATGTCTTCTTTACAAGGAAGCTTTTGATACGATACTAACTTACTTGTAAAATTTGGTGCACATGCTACATTTTTATGGTTAATACCGAAGGCTGGTTTTCTCTATTATGAATTAACACTATTCTTTTGATGTTTTTATATATATAAGAACAACCTGAACTAACAACATGGGGACGATCTTACTAGGAAAGACAGGGAGGGGGGGGGGGTCTAGAATGCGAAATATCAGTTAAATTCCAAAAGGAACCAAACCAGATCAGCATCTGTTCAATAGACCCACATCGTTCTTGTTCCGGTCGTCGACCTTCCCTCATATTACCATACCAACATTTCACCAGCTGATTTCTGTTACTGTGCGGTGTTCTTCCGACCTTCGACTCGCCGGACACATCCACCCCTGCGGCCGTCAGCTGCGACGCTGGCGCCGTGCCAACTATGACGTCATCGCCCTGAGACCCCGCCGCACCGCCGGCAAGGCGGCCTCGCCCGTCGCCCGCTCTCTCACCTCACAGACGTAGTTCCAAACAGGATCGACCGTGCTCCTGGGTAATGTACTTAGGTCTTTGAACTGCTTGGCGCCGATTATATGATAGGCGTACGGGTCGGACTTAGCCCTGGCGAAAGGTTGTGGTCCTTCTTCATGAGGTCCTTTGCCCTCGATCAGCCGGAGACGGAGCACGCCCTGAGGGCAGGTCAGGTCACGGCCGGTCAGTGTTGGGTCACCGGCCGGCAACTGGAAGGTCACGAATAGGGCAGAGGCAGGCCATATTGGGATTACGATCACGTTACGGTTATAATACCACCAAGTGAAGGGTCAGTATGAGGTTTTAGTCGGGTTACAGCAAAGTTCTGGTCAGATTACGACCCGGTTATTAGCGGAGTAATCGACATATGATCAAGTTACGGTTAGGATACCGTCAGGTTACCGGAAGGTCATGGTTACGAAATGGCTATAGTCTGATTGTTAGTAAATTACGGTGGTTATCATAATATAATTTTATGGTGAAGTTACGGTTACCTGATATATTTGACTAAAAGCTTTCGTCGTTGTAAAATGCACAAACATAAATGGGAAGCAAAAACAAGGCCGTGAAGTACGGGCAAAAAACGACAGTGTACATTAAGCGTGCAATTCTACTCTAGACTTCCGGGTTTATATAATCACAACCAGCAGCGTGTACTAACTATTAATGGACAATGAAATGTCCTGCGCGGGCACAGAGCGTAACCGCACTTCAAAGAACCGGAAGTCACTCCGCACATTTCGCAATCCGCTCCACATGTGGCGGCAATTTGGCACAGTCTCCCGCTGTGCGGCCCTTGCCGTCTGTCTACCGCGTGGTGATAATGATGATTGGCGCCACAACAGAATAGTTATAAGGCGCCCATCTGCCGCGTGGTGTCCGACAAACAGACACACGGGACCAGCTGATGTCATCATACCACCGCCGCGTGCCACGGCACCGGACAGACCGGCTGACGAGGCATCAGCTGACGCTTAAACTACCACCATACTCACCCGCCTCGTGCCTACGCTCTGGAACAGACGCGGGACGAGGCATCAGCTGATCACTAACTTGACCAACCATGCCATCCGGCCGCGTTGCCACGGGCCACTTGGACAGACCCTGACGAGGGCTAGTCAGCTTGATCGCTTAACATTAACCCACCATACCATCGGCCGCGTGCCACGGCACGGGACAGACCGCTTGAACAGGCATCAGCTGATCGCTCTAAAACATTACCACCATACCAACCGCCGCGTGCCACGACACTCGACAGGGACCGCTGACGAGGCTTCAGCGATCACTAACATACCACCCATAGCCATCGCCGCCGTGCCACAAGGTCACTGGACCAGACCGCTGACGAAGGCTAGTCAGTGATCGCTAACAATACCCACCATTACCATTTCGCCGCGATGGCCATCGGCACCGGACAGGACCGCTGACAAGGCATCAGCTGATCGCTAACATTACCACCATACCACCGCCGCGTGCCACGACACTCGACCAGAACCAGTGACGAGCATTCAGCTGTATCATCTAACATACCACGCATGCCATCGCTACCAGCGTGCCACGGCCACTGACAGAATCGCTGACGAGCATCAGCTGATCCGAACCATTACCACCATACCACCGCCGCGTGCCACGGGCACTGGACAGAACCGCTGACGAGGCTAGTCAAGCCTGATCGCTAACATACCACCATACCCAACCGCCGCGTGCCACGGCACTGGACAGACCGCTGACGACGGGCATTTCAGCTGATTCCAAACATACCACCATACCACCGCCGGGTGTCACGGCACTGGACAGACCGCTGACGAGGGCATCAGCTTGATCGCTAACATACCACCATACCCACCACCACGTGCCACGGCACTGGACAGACCGCTGACGACGCATCAGCTGATCGCTAACATACCACCATACCACCGCCGGCGTGTCAATCGGCACTGGACACGGACCCGCTGACGAGTGGCAGTCAGCTGATCGCTAACATACCACCATACCACCGCGCGTGCCACGGGCATGACAGGACCCACTTGACGGAGGCAATCAGCTGATCGCTAAACATACACCATACCAACCGCCGCAGTGCCACGGCACTGGACGGCACCGCTCGACCCGAATCGGCCATCAAGCTGATTCGCTAAACATACCACCATCACCACCGCCCGCGTTGCCACGACCACTGGACAGACCGCTGACGAGGTGCATCAAGCTGATCGCTAACATTACCCACCCATACCACCGCCGCGTTTGCCACGCTATGGACAGTACCGCTGACGAGGCATCCAGCTGATCGCTAACATACCACCATACCACCGCCGCGTGCCACGGCACTGGACAGACCGCTGACGAGGCTTCAGCTGATCGCTAACATACCACCATACCACCGCCGCGTGCCACGGCACTGGACCGGCCGCTGACGAGGCATCAGCTGATCGCTAACATACCACCATACCACCGCCGCGTGTCACGGCACCGGACAGACCGCTGACGAGACATCAGCTGATCGCTAACATACCATCATACCACCGCCGCGTGCCACGGCACTGGACCGGCCGCTGACGAGGCATCAGCTGATCGCTAACATACCATCATACCACCGTCGCGTGTCACGGCACTGGACAGACCGCTGACGAGGCATCAGCTGATCGCTAACATACCACCGCCGCGTGCCACGGCACTGGACAGACCGCTGACGAGGCATCAGCTGATCGCGGCTGAGGTCACGACACCATCACCGCAGCAGCTGATCGCTAACATCACGTCATCACTGCAGACCCGGCGGGGTGCGGCTCCACTCGATAGTCTCAGCACGCGGGGGCGGCTCGGCACTTCCCGTCTGGATACCGCGAGGCACGACTCATGACTTACGAAGCACTGCATGGGCGGTGTATCGGTTTCTGGACCATACATGAATCCACCACGTTGTAATTGTCATTTGTGACATCCAGAGTTTGACAGGGAAACCATCCATGCAAGCTGAGGAATCCACAGCCTTTAGGGTTCCGTGATAAATTCCGTATGGATCCGACACGACTCTATCGATCATAATTTCAGTAATGTGTCCCTGAACCAACACCCTCTGACCTTCGCCGTCCACATCAGCAAACCCCCGCACAACACCACCACACCAGCCATTACCAGATGGCCTGGCGGGCATGTCCCACTCACCTTGGGCGTCGAGGCGGTGACCATCTTCGTGGGCACCTGGTCGGAGAGGATGATAGGCCACTTGTTGGGTAGCACCATCATGGACGCGATCGTGTCCACAATGACGGTACGCAGGATGCCGCTGCCGCCAAGCAGACACGCACACGTTAGCGGCAAGCGAGTCAACGCCGAAACAACGCTCGATATAATTACAATGATATGATGATACATCGGAATCGCACATAACTGAGGGGCCAAACTACTTCGTTACTTGGCCATTTAAGTGCGGTAACTCTGATAACGGCAGACCGCTTTAAGCACTGTTTTCGACCATAACTTTCCAACACATCATAGGATATCGGTGAATTTTCGCACTTCATGATTTAAATATATGTATTACCAGTTTTCACTGATATGGTGTTAAAATACAATTAATTAAGTCATGTGATTGTCATTAGATAGACCATACGTGTACGGTCTAGAGATACGCATTTCAGGACCACGGAGCCGGCGCAGGCGGCCCCTGAAGCTACGTCTGAACTCAGGCTTGCCGGTCTCATGCCGGGCTCAGCACAAGTTCGGGGATTAAAATATTGTTTAATGTATAATGAAGTAGACATGCAGATTGCTGGCTTTGTTGAATTACCCAATAACTAAGGCTGCTGGATACGAACTTTATCAATTTCCTTTAGCCCAGCAGCGAGCATCTGGCTGCTTGGCTAGACACACCAGGCTAGGTGCCTCGCCGCTCCGATCAAACATCCGGCATCTCGGAGGAATGAACACAAACATCGGAAGCTCCATACAAGCACCAGATTCGCTTGGC